>JAKCPB010001628.1:0-148300 GCA_021442155.1 Cymbidium sinense | reverse complement strand
TTACTTTATTTTCTAGGTTTTATTTTAAGTTTATTTTTATGTTTTATTTTTAGGTTTTATTTTTAGGTTTATTTTTATTTTATTTTATTTTATTTAGTTTAAGGCTTTCGTTAAGTTTATTTTAGGTTTAGGTTTAGGATTTATTAATTTTAGCTTAGTTTATTATAGTTTAGGTTTAGGTTTATTTTACTTTATTTATTTTAATTTTAGGTTTTTTTTTTGGTTTTAGCTTAGGTTTTAAATTGTATTCTCTATTCATTTTTAGGTTTATTTTTTTGGTTTAGGTTTTGTTTAGTTAGTTTAGTTTATTTTTTTTTTATTTTACATATAGTTTTTTCTTTATTTAGGATTTTTATTTTATATTTATTTTATTTTTTATTCTAGTTTAGGTCTTTATTTATCTTATTTTAGTTTAGTTTATTTTATTTTATTTTTACGTTTAGGTTTAGGTTTAGGTTTGAGTTTAGTTTATGGCTTTAGTTTAGGTTTTTTTTTTTTTTTTTTTAATTTTATTTAGGTGATTTTATTTATTTTATTTTACAATTTTAATTAGTTTAGGTTTAGGTTTTTAGGTTTTTAGGGTTTAGGATTTAAGTTTTAGGATTTGGGGTTTAGGGTTTAGGGTTTAGGGTTATGGGTTTCAGGGTTTAGAGTTTAAGGCTTAAGGTTTAGTGTTTTAGGGATTAGGGTTTAGAAATTAGGGTTTAGGTTTTATGGTTTTAAGGTTTAGGGTTTAGAGTTTTGTATTTAGTATTTAAGGTTTAGGGTTTACTTATTTATTTTTATTATTATTATTTATTAATTTTTTTTAAATTTAGTAAACTGGTAGGTTTAGGTTTATTTAGTTTATGTTATATTTATTTTAGTTTATTTTTATTTTTATTTAATTTAGTTTATTTATTTGAGGTTTATTAATTATAGTTTATTTTTTAGGTTTAGGTTTATGTTTAGGTTTATTTTTTAGTTGAGTTTTATTTTATTTTTATTTTTTAGGTTTAGGTTCTATTTTTATTATTTTTAGGTTTAGCTTTTGGTTTTTATTTTATTTTTTAGGTTAAGGTTTTATCTTAGGTTTATTTTTTAGGTTTTACTTTTTAATTTAGGTTTAGGTTTATTTTAGTTTATTTTATTTTATTTTGTTTAGGTTTAGGTTTAAGTTTAGTTTATTTTTGTTTTATTATTTTAGTTTAGTTTATTTTAGTTTAGGTTTAGGATTAAGTTTATTTTTTAATTTTATTTTTATTTTAAGTTAAGCTTTTACTATTTGTTTAGGGTCTGGGTTTTATTTTAATTATTTTTAGGTTTATTTTTTAAGTTTATGTTTATATTTAGTTTTGATTTTATTTTATTTCAAGTTTATTTCATTTTTACTTTATGTTAGTTTTTGTTTTATTTAGGTTTTTTATTCTTAGGTTTATTATAATTTTTAGTTTAGTTGAGGTTTTTATTTATTTTATTTTAGTGTTTTTATTTTTTATTTTATTTTCTTTTTTTATGTTTAGATTTAGGTTTTAGTTTAGGTTTTCATTTTATTTTATTTTTTTTATTTTAATTAGGTTTATGTTTTTTTCATTCATGTTTTTTTAAAGTTTTTTTAGGTATAGGTTTTTTTTATGGTTTTATGTTTAGGGTTTATGGTTTAGGGTTTATGGTTTAAGGTTTAGGCTTTAAGGTTTAGGGTTTAGGGTTTAAGGTTTAGGGTTCAGTGTTTAGGCTTTAGGCTTTAGCAATTTTAGGGTTCAGGTTAGGGTTTAGGTTTTAGGGTTTAGGGGTTAGGGTTTAAGGTTTTTTAGGGTTTAGGGTTTTTTTTAAAAAAATTAAGTAAACCGATAGGTTTAGGTTTATTTAATTTATTTTTTCTTTATTTTAGTTTATTAGATTTTTTTATTTTTTATTTAGGCTTTTTTTTATTAAGTTTAGTTTATTTATTTTATGTTTATTTATTTTAGTTTAGATTTTTTATTTTAGTTTAGTTTTAAAAGTTTAGGTTTAGCTTTATGCTTATTTTTAGTTTAGTTTTATTTTTATTTTATTTTTTAGGTTTAGTTTTTATTGTTTATTTTTAGGTTTAGGTTTATATTTTTATTTTATTTTTTTAGGTTTAGGTTTTAGGCTTTAATTTTGTTAGGTTTTATTTTTTTAGTTTAGGTTTAGGTTTATTTTTAGCTAATTTTATTTTATTTAGTTTAGGCTTTAGGTTTAGTAAATTTTTGGTCTAGGTTTAGGTTTTATTTATTTTAGTTTATGTTTAGATTTATTTTATTTTATTTATTTTAGGTTTAGTTTTAGTTTAGGGTTTAGGTTTTATTTTCTATTTATTTTAAGTTTATTTTTTAGGTTTAGGATTTTATTTAGTTTTTATTTTATTTTATTTTGGGTTTATTTTATTTTTATTTTATGTTTATTTTTTTATTTATTTAGGTTTTTTTTTAGGTTTATTTTATTTTTAGTTTAATTTAGGTTTTTATTTAGTATATTTTAGTTTATTTTTTTATTTTATTTTTACGTTTATGTTTAGGATTAGGTTTATGCTTAGATTTTAGTTTAGGATTTTATTTTATTTATGTTTAGGTCTTTATGATTTATTTTATTTTTACATTTTATTTAGTTTAGGTTTAAGTTTTTAGGTTTTAGCTTAGGGTTTAGGGTTTAAGTTTAGGGTTTAGGTTTTAGGGTTTAGGTTTAGGTTTTAGGGTTCAGGGTTTAGGGTTAGGATTTAGGGTTTATGGTTTATGGTTTTAAGGTTTAGGTTTTAGGGCTTATGGTTGTAGGTTTAGGGTTCAAGGTTTAGGGTTTAGGTTTAATTTTAGGATTTAGGGTTTAGGGTTTGGAATTTTTTTTTAATTAAGAAAACTTGTAGGTTTAGGTTTATTTAGTTTATTATTTTTTTATTTTAGGTTATTTTATTTTTTGTTTTTATTTAGGTTTACTTTTATTTTTTATTTAATTTAGTTTAATTATTTAGGTTTTTATTTTAATTTATTTTCTTAGTTTAGGATTTGGTTTATTTTTAGTTTAGTTATATTTTTATTTTATTTTTTAGGTTTAGGTTTTATTTTTTTATTTTAAGTTTAGGTTTAGGTTTTATTTTAGGTTTAGGTTTTAGGTTTTATTTTAGGTTTATTTTTAGGTTATTTTTTAGTTTAGTTAAGGTTTTTACATATATATTTTAGTTTAGTTTTTACTTTTTCTTTTATTTTCTTTTAGGTTTAGGTTTAGGTTTAGGTTTTAGTTTAGGTTTTTATTTTATTTTATTTTGGTTTAGGTTTTTTATTTATTTTATTCTTAGGATTTATTTACTTTAGCTTTAGCTTTTTAGCTTTTTAGGGTTTAGGGTTTAAGGTTAGTTGAGGGTTTAGGGTTTAGGGTTTAGGGTTTGGGGTTTAGGGTTTAGGGTTTAGGGTTTAGGTTTATTGTTTATGGTTTAGGTTTTAGGGTTGAGGGTTTAGGGTTTATTGGTTTAAGGTTTAGGGTTTAAGTTTTAGGTCTAGGGTTCCAATTTTAGTTTAGGGTTTAGTGTTTTGGGTTTTTATATGAATATAGAACAAATTCAAATTCAATATTTCTTCTTTTTGATTTCACCAACCAAATAGCACACTAAGGTTTTTAAGTCACAAGTGAGAACATAAATAAAAAATGAGCACACATAGAGAAAATAATAAACCCTAGATAACTAGAATCATCTCTACTGTAAATACACAGTTCCATAAGTAGCAAATCGGATTTGCCATTCTTTAATTTCTCGAGTTCCCATAAGAACCACCCGGCCTCTCGAGTAGTGGGATCCACCATCGTATCCCGGATCTCTCCCTTTCCCGCCACCATGACTATAATCTTCATCTCCTCTCATCCACCACCACTTTCGACCACCACCATATCCACCACACCACAGATCCCCACCACCATATGATAACCACCCTTCTCCTCCACCAAATCTAGGCGTGGTGGTTCACAATGATGTTCCTATCGTCATGGTTCACAATGAGGTTTTAGTTTAGGCTTGTTTAAGGTTTAGGGTTGTCAGGGTTTAGGGTTTATGTTTAGGGTTAGTTTAGGGTTTTAGGGTTTAGCATTTTTCCTTTGTTTATTTCTTTTATTTTTTTAAATTAAGTAAACTGGTGAGTTTAGGTTTATTTAGTTTATTTTATTTTATATTTCTATTTTTATTTAGTTTAGTTTATTTATTTGTGGTTTATTTATTTTAGTTTTTTTAGGTTTAGGTTTAGGTTTAGGTTTATTTTTTAGTTGAGTTTTTTTTTTGGTTTAGGTTTTATTTTTTATTTTTAGGTTTAGCTTTAGGTTTTTATTTTATTTTTCTAGGTTTAGGTTTTAGGTTTTTATTTTAGGTTTATTTTTAGGTTTTATTTTTTAGTTTAGGTTAGGTTTATTTTTAGTTTATTTTATTTTATTTAGTTTAGGTTCAAGTTTAAGTTTATTTTAGTTTTAGGTTTAGGTTTAGGTTTTTTTTTTATTTTATTTTTATTTTAGGTTAAGTTTTTATTTTAGTTTAGAGTTTTTTATTTTTTTATTTATTTTTAGGTTTAGGTTTTCATTTAGTTTTATTTTATTTTATTTCAGTTTAATTTATTTTTATTTTACATTCACTTTTATTTTATTTAGGTCATTTATTCTTAGGTTTATTTTATTTTTTAATTTTAGTTTAGTTTTTTAAATTTTATTTTATTTTATTTTAGGTTTAGGTTTAAGTTTTAGTTTAAGTTTTTATTTTATTTTATTTTCTTATTTTATTTAGGTTTATTTTTCTTATTCATTTTTTTAGGGTTTAGGGTTTAGTGTTTAGGGTTTAGTTTTTAGGGTTTAAGATTTAGAGTTTAGGGTTTAGTTTTTAGGCTTTAGGGTTTATGGTTTTTAGGGCTTAGGGTTTAGGGTTTACTGTTTAGGGTTAACTTAGGGTTTATGGTTATTTTAGGATTTAGGGTTTAGGGTTTTTAGAGTTTAGGGTTTATGGTTTAGGGTTAGTTCAGGGTTTAAGGTTTTAGGTTTAGGGTTAGGGTTACGGTTTAGGGTTTAGGGTTTAAGGTTTAGGGGTAGTTCATGGTTTAGGGTTTAAGGTTTAGGGTTTAGGGTTTAGGATTTAGGATTTAGGGTTTAGAGTTTAAGGTTTAGGGATTTTTTTATTTAGGTAAACTAGTAGGATTAGGTTATTTTAGTTTATTTAGTTTATTTATTATGTATTTATTTTATTTTATTTTTATTTTTATTTATGTTTATTTTTTATTTTTATTTAATTTATTTTATGTTTATTTATTTTAGTTTAAGTTTTTTATTTTAGTTTATTTTTTAGGTTTAGGTTCAGGTTTATGTTTATTTTTTAGTTTAGTTTTATTTTTATTTTTTTTAAGTTTAGGTTTAATTTTTATTTTAGGTTTAGGTTTAAGATTTTTTTTTTTTTGTTTTTTTAGGTTAGGTTTTAGCCTTTAATTTTTGGTTTATTTTAGGGTTTTTTTTTAGTTTAAGTTTAGGTTTATTTTTACTTTATGTTATTTTATTTACTTTAGGGTTTAAGATAAATTTATTTTAGGTTTAGGTTTCGGTTTCATTTATTTTAGTTTAGTTTATTATAGTTTAGGTTTAGGTTTATTTTATTTTGTTTATTTTTGGTTTAGCTTTTTTTTTAGTTTAAGGTTTAGGTTTTATTTATTATTTATTTTGGGTTAATTTTTTAATTAGGTTTTTATTTTATTTTATTTTTTATTTATTTTATTATTATTTTGTTTATTTTAGGTTTTGGTTTTGTTTAGTTTTATGATATTTAATTTTAGGTTTATTTTGGTTTTAATTTTATTTTAGTTTTTATTTTATTTAGGATTTTTATATTTAGGTTTATTTTATTTTTTAGTTTAGTTTAAGTTTTTAATTATTTTATTTTAGTTTAGTTTTTATTTTTTTATTTTTTTTATTTTTAAGTTTATGTTTAGGTTTAAATTTAAGTTTACTTTTAGGTTTTAGTTTAGGTTTAGGTTTTATTTATTTATTTTATTTTTAGGTTTTATTTAGTTTAAATTTTAGTTTTTTAGTTTTTAGGGTTTAGGGATTAGGGTTTAGGGTTTATGGTTTGGTTTTTAAGGTTGTAGGTTTTATGGTTTACGGTTTACAGTTTAGGATTTAGGGTTTAGGGTTTAGGGTTTTAGGGTTTAGTGTTTAGGGTTTAGGGTTTAGGGTTTAGGGTTTAAAGTTTAGGGTTTTAGGGTTTAGGTTTCAGGGTTGTAGATTTAGGGTTTATTGTTTAGCATAATTTATTAGAATTTTTTTATTTTTTATTTTTTTTATTTTTAGGGTTTCGGGTTTTCTACTTAGGGTTTAGGTTTTAGGTTTGGGATTCAGGTTTTAGTTTATGGGTTTATGGTTTTTAGTATTTTTTTTAACAGAGAATAAATTCATATTCAACATCTCTTCTTTTTGATTTCATCAACCAAGTAGTAACCTAAGTTTTCTAAGACACCTGGCGATGACATAGATTAAAAAGAGGACATAGAGCAAATAAAAAGAACTAGAACCATCATCTATTGTAAAGATACTATTCCATAAGTAGCGATCAAATTGGCCTTTATTTCTCTAGTTCCCATCAGAACCACCATAGCCTCTCAAGTAGCGGGATCCACCATCATAACCCCGATCGCTCCCTCCATCACCACCACAGCTAGAACCTTCGTCGCTCCACCCACCTCCATAACCACCACTACTTTGACCACCACCTCGATATCCACTAGCACCTTTAGATCCCCCACCACATCTGCAATAATTATCGCCTTCGCCTCCACCTCTAGATCTAAGCTGAGCCTGGTTGTGAGTGATGTTCCAGTCATCAAGGTTATGTCCATTCTTAGGGTTTAGGTTTAGGTTTATTAGGTTTTAGGCTTTAGGTTTATTTTAATTTATTTAACTACTTTAGGACTAGGATTATGGTTAGAGTTTAGGGTTTAGGGTTTAGGGTTTAGGGTTTAGGTTTATTTTTAAATTTATTTAGTTACTTTAAATTTAGGTTTAGATTTGGAGGTTTAGGGTTTAGGTTAGGGTTAGTTTAGGAGTTTAGGATTTAGGGTTTAGGTTTATAGTTTTAAACTTTATACTTTAGGGTTTAAATTTAGGTGGGTTTAGGTTTATAATTTAGGGTTTAAGGTTTAGTTTAGGAGTTTAGATTTAGATTTAGTGGTTTAGAGTTTAGTTTAAATTTAGTTTATAGTTGAGTTTAGTTTAAGGTTTAGATTTTAGTTAGGGTTTAGTTTAAGGTTTATGGTTTAGGAGTTTATGTTTTGGTTTTAAGGTTGTAGGTTTTTAGTTTAGGTTTTTAAGGTTTAGGGTTTAGGTTTTAGGTTTAGTGTTTAGGTTTTAGGGTTTAGGGTTTAGGTTTAGGTTTAGGGTTTTAGGGTTTAGGGTTTAGGTTTAGGGTTTAGAGATTTAGGGTTTATGGTTTAGGGTTTAGGGTTAGTTTATGGTTTAGGGTAATTATTAGAATTTTTATTTTGATTTTTTTTAGGGTTTAGGTTTCTATTTAGGGTTTAGGTTTAGGTTTGGGTTTTTTAGTTTAGGGTTTATGGTTTTTAGTATTTTTTTTTAACAGAGAATAAATTCATATTCAACATCTCTTCAATTCGATTTTGTCAACCAAGTAGTAACAGACTAAGTTTTCTAAGACACAAATGATGACATAGATAAAAAATGAGGGTAGAGCAAATTACCGTAGATAACTAGAACCATCTTTAGACAGTTTTAGCAAGCTTATGGTTCCTTTATTTCACTAGTTTGAACCAAGTTAGTAGAGGATCCACCATTATGAGTTTTATCACCACCATAGCTAACCTTCATCGCTCCTCGGTAACCACCATTTACCACCACCTTGATATCCAAGCACCTTTAGATTTTAATGTTGCCTTTGCCTCCACTAGATCTAGGCGAGAGTTGGATGATGTTAGTTTAGGTTATGTCCATTCTTAGGGTTTAGGTTTTGGTTTAGGTTTATTAGGTTTTAAAGTTTATTTTTTAATTTATTTAGTTACTTTAGATTAGGTTTAGGGGTTTAGTTTAGGGTTTAGTTTAGGGTTTAGTTTATTTTAAATTTATTTAGTTACAATTTAGGTTTAGGATATTTAGGTTTAGAGTTTAGGGTTTAGTTAGGGTTTTAGTTTAGTGTTTAGGATTTAGAGGTTTAGGTATAGTTTTAGGGTTTTATGGTTTTAAGGTTTTATGATTTAGATTAGGGTTTAGGAGTTTAGAGTTTAGTTTATGATTTAGGTTTAGTTTAAAGCTTAGGGTTTTAAGTTTAAGTTTAGAGTTTAGGTTTAAGTTTAGGTATTAGTTTTAGTTTAGGTTTAGTTTTTAGTTTTAGTTTAGGTTTAAGTTTTAGTTTAGTTTAGGGTTTAGGGTTTAGGGTTTTAGGTTTTAGGTTTAGGGTTTAAGGTTTAGTTTATTTAGTTTAAGGTTTATGGTTTAGGGTATAGGATGGGGTTAGGTAGGTTTAGTTTATAGTTTAAGGTTGAGTTTTATTTAGGGTTAATTTAGGGTTTAGGTTTAGTGTTTTAGTTATATTTATTTTATATTTAAGTTTTAGGTTTAGTTTATGGTTTAATTTAGAATATAGGGTTTCTGATTTATGTTTAAGGTTTTGGGTCTTTTAAATTAGAAGGTTTAGGTTTTCATTAGTTTTAAGTTTATTTTTTTAGTTTATTTTATCTTTTATTTTATCTATGTTTATTTTTTTTATTTTATTTAGTTTATTTTATGTTTATTTATTTAGTTTGGACTTTTTATTTTAGTTTACTTTTTAGGTTTATGTTTAAGTTTATGTTTATTTTTTAGTTCAGTTTTATTTTTATTTTATTTTTTAGGTAGGTTTTACTTTTTATTTTTAGGTTTAGGTTTAGGATTTTATTTTATTTTTTTAGGCTTTGGTTTTTGGTTTTTATTTTAGGTTAATTTTTAAGATTTATTTGTTAGTTTAGATTTAGGTTTATTTTTGGTTTATTTTATTTTATTTAGTTTTGGGTTGAGGTTAAGTTTATTTTAGGTTTAAGTTTAGGTTTTATTATTTTATTTTAGGTTTAGGTTTATTTTATTTTGTTTACTTTAGGTTTAGGTTTTATTTTTTTAGTTTAAGGTTTAGGTTTTATTTTTTATTTATTTTTTAGGTTTAGGTTTTTACTTCATTTTATTTTAGGTTTATTTTCTTTTTATTTTTCATTTAGTTTTTATTTTATTTTATATATTTATTTTTAGGTTTATTTTATTTTTTAGTTTAATTTAGGTATTTATTTATTTCATTTTAGTTTAGTTTTTATTTTACATTTTATTATACTTTTAGGTTTAGCTTTAGGTTTTGGTTTTGGTTTTAGTTTTGGTTTTTTTTTATTTTATTTTATTATGTTATTTAGGCTTAGGTTTTTAAGTTTTTAGTGTATAAGGTTTAAGGTTTAGGGTTAGGGTTTATGGTTTGGGATTTAGGGTTTAGGGTTTAGGGTTGTAGGTTTTATGGTTTAGGGTTTAGGTTTTATGGTTTAGGGTTTAGATTTTAGGGTTTAGGGTTTAGATTTTAGGGTTTAGGGTTTAGGGTTTAGGGTTTAGGGTTTTTGGATTTAGAATTTAGGGTTTAGGGTTTAGGGTTAATTTTATGGTTTAACATTTAGGGTTAGGGTTTCTTAATTAGTTTTTATTTTTTATATTTATTCTTAGGATTTAGGGTTTATGGTTTAGGGTTTTAGTATTTAGGGCTTAGGGTTAAGGGTTTAGGGTTTTTTAAGGTTTAGTGTTTAGGGTATTTTAGGTTTTAAGGTTTAGATTTAGTTTATTATTTAGGGTTTGTTTAGTGTTTAGGTTTAGTTTAGATTTGTAGTTTAGGGTTTAGGGTTTAGGGTTAGGGTTAGAGTTTAGGGAGTTTAGATTATGTTTAGTATAAGTTTTAGGTTTATACTCTTAGTTTAGAATTTAGTGGTTTTGAGTTTAGTTTTGTTTAGGTTTAGTTAGGGTTTTAGGTTTAGGTTTAGGGTTTTAGTTTATTTAGGTTTAGGGTTTAAGTTTTTTTAGGTTAGTTTTAGTTTAGGGTTTAGTTTTAGGTTTAAGTTTAGGTTTTAGGTTAGGGTTTAGGGTTTAGTTTTGATTTAGGTTTATAGTTTAGGTATAGTGTTTAGGTTTAGGTTTAGGTTATGGTTTAAGTTTAGGTTTAGGGTTTAGGTTTTTAGTTTAGGGTTTAGGGTGTAGGGTTTAGGGTTATAGGAATAGGGTTGTAGGTTTAAGGTTGTATGTTTAGGGTTAATTTTAAGGTTTAGGGCTTAGAGATTAGGGTATAGAATATAGGTTTTACAGTTTAAGGTATAAGGTTTTGGGTCTTTTAAAATTAGGTAAACTGGCAGGTTTAGGTTTTTCTTTAGTTTTTTTAGTTTATTTTTTTTATTTTTTATAGTTTATTTTATCTTTTATTTCTATTTATGTTTATTTTTTATTTTTATTTAGTTTATCTTAGGTTTATTTATTTTAGTTTAGATTTTTTATTTTAGTTTACTTCTTAGGTTTAGGTTTAAGTTTATGTTTATTTTAGTTTTTATTTTATTTTTAGGTAGGTCTTACTTTTTTATTTTAGGTTTTATGTTTAGAATTTTATTTTGTTTTAGGCTTTGGTTTTAGGTTTTTATTTTGGGTTAATTTTTAAGTTTTATTTGTCAGTTAAGATTTAGGTTTATTTGTGGTTTATTTTATTTTATTTCATTTTTGGTTGAGGTTAAGTTTATTTTAGGTTTAAGTTTAGGTTTTAAATATTTTAGTTTAGGTTTAGGTTTATTTTATTTTGTTTACTTTAGGTTTAGGTTTTCTTTTTTTTGTTTAAGGTTTAGGTTTTATTTTTTATTTATTTTTTAGGTTTAGGTTTTTAGTTCATTTTATTTTAGGTTTATTTTCTTTTTATTTTTCATTTAGATTTTATTTTATTTTCATGTTTATTTTATTTTTTTAGTTTAATTTAGGTATTTATTTATTTCATTTTAGTTTAGTTTTTATTTTATATTTTATTATAGTTTTAGGTTTAGGTTTAGGTTTTGGTTTTGGATTTAGTTTTGGTTTTTGTTTTATTTTATTTTATTATTTTATTTAGGTTTAGGTTTTTAGGTTTTTAATGTGTTAGGTTTAGAGTTTAGGGTTTGGGATTTAGGATTTAGGGTTTAGGGTTGTAGGTTTTATGGTTTAGGGTTTAGGGTTAATTTTATGGTTTAACATTTAAGGTTAGTGTTTTTTAATTATTTTTTATTTTTCATATTTATTCTTAGGGTTTAGGGTTTATGGTTTTAGTATTTAGGGTTCAGGGTTGAGTGTTTAGGGTTTTTTAAGGTTTAGGGTTTAGGGTTTTTTAGGTTTTAAGGTTTATGGTTTAAAGTTTTGGGTTGCAGTTTTAGGGTTTAGGATTTAGGGTTTGTTTTAGTGTTTAGGGTTTTGGGTTTGGGATTTGTGGTTTAGGGTTTAGGGTTTAGGGTTTTCTTTTAAAATTAAGTAAACTAATAGGTTTAAGTTTATTTAGTTTACTTTTAAAATTAAGTAAACTAGTAGGTTTAGGTTTTTTTCTTTATTTTAATCTATTTTTTATTTTTATTTAGGTTTATTTTTTTTAGTTTAGTTTATTTATTTTATGTCTATTTAATTTAGTTTAGGCTTATTATGTTTAAGTTTAGGTTTAGGTTTATTTCTGAGTTGAGTTTTATTTTTATTTTATTTTTTAGTTTTATGTTTTTAGGTTTTTAAGGTTTAGGGTTTAGGCTTTGGGTTTTAGGGTTTACGGTTTTTAGTGTTTAGGGTTTAGTGTTTAGGGTTTAGGGTTTAGGGTTATAGGTTTAGTGTTATAGGTTTAGGGTTTAGGGTTAGTTTTAGGGTTAATGATTTAGGCGTTAGAGTTTTTGATTTTGTGTTTAGGATTTTGGGTTTAAGGTTTTTTTTTTAATTATGTAAACTAATAAGTTTAGGTTGGTTTAGTTTGCTTTATTTATTTTTTATTTATTTTAGTTTATTTTAGTTTTTATTTTTACTTAAGTTTATTTCTTATTTTTATTTAGTTTAGTTTAGTTATTTTAGGTTTATTTATTTTAGTTTAATTTTTAGGATTAGGTTGATTTTTTAGTTAAGTTTAATTTTTATTTTCTTAAAGTTTTTAGGATTTAAGGTTTAGGGTTTAGGGTTTTAGTGTTTTGAGTTTAGGGTTAGGGTTTAGAGTTTAGGGTTTAGTGTTTAGGCTTTGGGGTTTAGGGTTTTTAGGGTTTAGGGTTTAGGGTTGAAGGTTTAGGGATTATAATTTGATCTGATACTATTTAGGAAGTATTGAATGATTTCAATATAATTGATGATATACATCAATGTATTTTTTAAAAGTGTAGAATTTTATATGTTTAGGGTTGTAGTATTAGGGTTTAGGGTTTAGGGTTTAAGGTTTAAGGTTAGGGTTTAGAGTTTGGGCTTTAGGGTTTAGGTTTTAATTTTAGGGTTCAGGTTTTAGTTTAGGGTTTAGGGTTTAGGGTTTTTTTGGGTTTAGGGTTGTAGGTTTAGTGTTGTAGGTTTTGGGTTAGTTTTAGGATTAGGTTTTCATTTAGTTTTTATTTTCTTTTATTTTAGGTTTATTTTTTTATGTTTAGCTTTTATTTTATTTAAGTTTTTTATTCTTAAGTTTATTTTATTATTTATTTTCATTTACATTATTATTTATTTTATTTTAATTTATTTTTAGGTTTAGGTTTAGGTTTTAATTTACATTTTTATTTTATTTTATTTTATTTAGGTTTAGGTTTTATATTTATTTTACTTTTAGGTTTTACTTAGTTTAGGTTTATGTTTTTAGGTTTTAGGTTTTCGAGTTTAGGGTTTATGGTTTAAGGTTTTAGGGTTTAGGGTTTTGAGTTACGGTTTAGGGTTTAGGGTTTAAGGTTTAGTGTTTAGGCTTAAGGGTTTAGGGTTTTTAAAGTTTATGGTTTATGGTTTAATGTTTTCTTAGGGTTTAGGGTTTAAGGTTTTTTAGGGTTTAGTGTTTAGGGTTTCTTAGGGCTTAGGGTTTAAGGTTTTTTAGGGTTTAGCATTTAGGGTTAAGGGTTTATATTTTATGGTTGTAGGTTAAGGGTTCAGGTTTGAGTTTAGGGTTTAGGGTTTTTTAATGTTCAAGGTTTAGGGTTGTAGGTTTAGTTTTGTAGGTTTAAGGTTAGTTTTACGTTTAGGTTTTTATTTAGTTTTTATTTTATTTTAGTTTAGGTTTATTTTATTTTTATTTAGGTTTTTTATTCTTAAGTTTATTTTATTTTTTATTTTAGTTTAGGTTATTATTTATTTTATTTTAGTTTATTTTTATTAGGTTATTTTATTTTATTTTTAGGTTTTCATTTATGTTTCTATTTTATTTTATTTGATTATTTTATTTAGGTTTAGGTTTTATTTATTTATTTTATTAGTTTAACGTTTAGGTTTAAGTTTTTTTATGTTTTAGGGTTTGAGTTTTAAGTTTATGGGTTTTATGGTTTAGGGTTTAGGGTTTTGAGTTAGGTTTAGGGCTTAGGGTTTAGGGTTTAGTGTTTAGGCTTTATAATTTAGGTTTTTTAGGGTTTAGAGTTTAGAGTTTAGGGTTTAGGGTTTATGGTTAGCTTAGGGTTTAGGGTTTAGGGTATTTTAGGGTTTTTGGTTTAAGGTTTAGGGTTGTAGGTTAGGGTTTAGGGTTGTAGGTTAGTTTTTGTGTTTAGGGTTTAGGTTTAACATTTGATTTATTTTGGGTTTAGGTTTAAGGTTAATAATTTGAAACACTACATATGTAGGAAGTATTGAATGATTTCAATATAATTAATAATTGATACCATCTAATGTACTTTTTTTTAAAGTATAGGGTTGTAGGTTTATGGTTTAGGGTTTAGGTTTTAGGTTTAGGGTTCATGTTTTAGTTTAGGGTTTAGGGTTTTAGGTTTGTTTAGGTTAGGGTTCGGGGCTGTAGGTTTAGGGTTATAGGTTTAGTGTTGTAGGTTTAGGGTTAGTTTTAGGTTTAAGTTTTTATTTAGTTTTTATTTTATTTTATTTTATTTTATTTTAGGTTTATTTTATTTTATTTTAGGTTTATTTTGTTTTTATTTTACATTTAGTTTTTATTTTATCTAGGTTTTCTATTCTTAGGTTTATTTTATTTTTTTACTTTATTTTATTATTTATTTTATTTTAGTTTATTTTTATTTGTTTATTTTATTTTATTTTTAAGTTTAAGTTTAGGTTTTAGTTTACATTTTTATTTTATTTTATTTAGGTTTATGTTTTTTATTATTTTATTTTAAGGTTTTACTTAATTTATGTTTAAGTTTTTAGGTTTTTATGGCTTAGGGTTTTGGGTTTATGGTTTTAGTATTTAGGGTTTAGGGTTTAGGGTTTAGGTTTAGTATTTAGGGTTTAGGGTTTAGGGTTTTTAGGTTTTAAGGTTTAGGGTTTAGGGTTTTATTTACTTTAAGAAGTGAATGATTTCAATATAATTGATGTATAGTCCAATGTATTTTATTTTAAGTATTTAGGTTTAGGGTTTAGGGTTTAAGGTGTATGGTTTAGGATTTAGGGTTTAGGGTTTAGGCATTAGGATTTAGGGTTTGATGTTTGGTTTTAGGTATGGGGTTAGTTTAAGTTTAGGGTTTATGATTTTAGGGTTTAGGGTTTAGTTGGTTTAGTGTTGTAGGTTTAAGGTTAGTTTACGTTTAGGTCTTTATTTATTTTTTATTTTATTTTAGTTTAGGTTTATTTTATTTTATTTTACATTGAGTTTTATTTTATTTAGGTTTTTTTTAAGTTTATTTTATTTTTTATTTTAGTTTAGGTTATTATTTATTTTATTTTAGTTTTTATTTTATTGGTTATTTTATTTTATTTTTTTTTCATTTATGTTTCTATTTTATTTTATTTGATTATTTTATTTAGGTTTAGGTTTTATTTATTTATTTTATTTTTACGTTTAACTTAGTTTAGGTTTAAGTTTTTATGTTTTTAGGGTTTTGAGTTTAAGTTTATGGGTTTATGGTTTAGGGTTTAGGGTTTTGAGTTAGGTTTAGGGCTTAGGGTTTAGGGTTTAGTGTTTAGGCTTTATAATTTAGGTTTTTTAGGGTTTAGAGTTTAGGTTTAGGGAGGGTTTATGGTTAGCTTAGGGTTTAGGGTTTAGGGTATTTTAGGGTTTTTGGTTTAAGGTTTAGGGTTGTAGGTTAGGGTTTAGGGTTGTAGGTTAGTTTTTGTGTTTAGGGTTTAAGGTTTAACATTTAGGATTTAGGGTTTGGGTTTAGGGCTTAAGGTTTATAATTTAAAGCACTTACATATGTAGAAATGAATTTCAATATAATTAATAATTGATACCAATGTACTTTTTTTAAAGTATAGGTTGTAGGTTTATGGTTTAGGTTTTAGGTTTAGGGTTCATGTTTTAGTTTAGGGTTTAGGGTTTTTTAGGTTTGTTTAGGTTGGTTGGTTTGGGTTTATAGGTTTAGTGTTGTAGGTTTTAGGGTTAGTTTTAGGTTTAAGTTTTATTTAGTTTTATTTTATTTTATTTTATTTTATTTTAGGTTTATTTTTTATTTTATGTTTATTTTGTTTTATTTTACATTTAGTTTTTATTTTATCTAGGTTTTCTATTCTTAGGTTTATTTTATTTTTTTACTTTATTTTATTATTTATTTTCTTTCAGTTTATTTTTATTTGTTTATTTTAATTTATTTTTAAGTTTAAGTTTAGGTTTTAGTTTACATTTCTATTTTATTTTATTTAGGTTTATGTTTTTTTATTATTTTATTTTAATGTTTTACTTAATTTATGTTTAAGTTTTTAGGTTTTTATGGCTTAGGGTTTTGGGTTTATGGTTTTAGTATTTAGGGTTTAGGGTTTAGGGTTTAGGTTTAGTATTGGTTTAGGGTTTAGGTTTAGGTTTTAGGTTTTGGTTTAGGGTTTGGCACCCATAGAAGTATTGAATGATTTCAATATAATTGATATTCTAGTCAATGTATTTTATTTTTTAAGTATAGGGTTTTAGGTTTAGGGTTTAGGGTTTAAGGTTTATGGTTTAAGATTTAGGGTTTAGGGTTTAGGCATTAGGATTTAGGGTTCAGTGTTTTGGTTTTAGGTATAGGGTTCAGGTTTAAGTTTAGGGTTTATGATTTTTTAGGGTTTAGGGTTTAGGGTAGTTGGTTTAGTGTTGTAGGTTTAGGGTTTGTTTTAAGTTTAGGTTTTTATTTAGTTTTTATTTTATTTTATTTTAGGTTTATTAGGGTTTAGGGTTTAGGTTTAGGTTTAGTTTATTCTAGGTTTAGGTTTAGGTTCTATTTATTTTAGTTTAGGTTTAGATATCTTTTATTTTGTTTATTTTAGGTTCAAGTTTTTTTTAGTTTAGGGTTTATGTATTATTTTCTAATTATCTTTAGGTTTTATGTTTAGGTTTATTTTTTTAGGTTTGGGTTTTAGTTTTATTTTAGGTATATTTTATTTTATTTTTTGGTTAATTTTATTTTCCTTAAGTTTTTTTATTTTAGGTTTATTTTATTTTAGTTTAGTTTAGTTTTTATTTATTTTATTTTAGGTTTAGGTTTAGTTTGGTTTAGTTTAGGTTTATATATTTTATTTTATTTGGTTTAGGTTTTTTATTTATTTTTAGGTTTTATTTAGTTTAGGTTTAGGTTTTAGGTTTTTGGTTTAGTTTAGGTTTGGGTTTAGGGTTTAGTTTAGTGTTGTAAGTTTAGGGTTTAGTGTTTAGGGTTTAGGGTTTAGGGTTTTAGGGTTTAAAGTTATGAGTTTAGGGTTTAGGGTTGAAGGTTTAGGGTTTGGGGTTGTAGGTTTATAGGGTTTAGAGTTTTGGGTTTAGGATTAGTTTTAGGGTTTAGCATTTAGGGTTAGGGTTTAGTTTTAATTTTTTTTATGTTTCAGGTTTCAATTTTATTTTTTATTTTTAGGTTTAGGTTTAGGCTTTTATCTTATTTTTTTAGGTTTAAACTTTAGGTTTTCTTTTAATTTTTTTTTTTAGGGGGTTTAGTTATTTTTTTAATTTGGGTTTTATTTTTTTAGTGTTTTATAGGTTTAGGGTTTTTTATTTTTATTAGGGTTTAGGGTTTTAGTAATAGGTTTAGTTTTTTATTTTATTTTGGTTTATTTTTTTTTTTTATTTTATTATTTAATTTGGTTTATTTATTTTAAATTTTATTTTAAATATTTATTTTTAGTTTATCTTTTTTTATTTTAGTTTACTTTTTTTGGGTTTAGGTTTAGGTTTATATTTATCTATTTAGTCTAGTTTACTTTTATTTTCATTTTAGGTTTAGGTTTTATTTTTTATTTTAAGTATAGGTTTAGGTTTTATTTTATTTCTTTGGTTTAGGTTTTAGGTTTTTTTAGGTTTCTTTTTAGGTATTATTTTTTAGTTTAGGTTTATTTTTGGTTTATTTTATTTTATATATTTTAGGGTTTAGGCTTAGATTATTTTAGGTTTAGGTTTAGGTTCTATATTTTTTTAGTGTAGTTTATTTTAGTTTAGGTTTAGCTTTATTTTATTTTGTTTATTTTAGGTTTAGGGTTTTTTTTTTAGTTTAGCATTTAGGTTTTTTTTTTAGGTTTATTTTTTAAGTTTAGGTTTTTATTTTATTTTTTAGGTTTATTTTGTTTTTATTTTACATTTAGTTTTTATTCTATTTAGGTTTTTATTTTTAAGTTTATTTTATCTTTAGTTTTGTTTAGGTTTTTATTTATTTTATTTTAGTTTAGTTTTTATTTTTTATTTAATTTTTAAGGTTTTTTAGGTTTAGGTTTTAGATTAGGTTTATTTTGTTATATTATTTTATTTAGGTGTTTTTATTTATTTTATTTTCTATCTAAATAAAATAAAATAAAATAAAACTAAATAAAACCTAAACTTAAAAATAAACAAAAATAATAAATGAAACCAAACCCTAAAAAGAAAAAACTAAACCCAAAATAAAAAAAATAAACAAAATCAAATAAAATAAACTAACTAAACTAAAATAAAATAAAAGAAAACCTAAATAATAAACTAAACTAAAAACTAAATAAATAAATAAATAAAATAATAAATAAAATAAAATGTAAATAAACTAAAATTAAAACCAACCACTCTAAAAACTAAAAACCTAAACCTAAACTAAATAAACCTAAAATAAAATAAAAAAAAATAAAAAAATAAATAAAATAAATAAAATAAAATAACTAAACCTAAATAAATTTAAAAAAATAAACATAAAATAAATATAAAAAACCAAAAAACTAAATAAAAAAAATATAAATAAATAATAAAACCAATAAATAAATAAATAAAATACTAAATAAAATAAAAATAAATAAACCTACAAAAATAAAAAATAAACCAAAATAACATAAACCTAAATAAAAATAAAACCTAATAAAATAAAATAAACCTAAACCTAAAATAAATGAAATAAAAAAATTAAAAATTCATAAATTAAACAAGAAATATAAAGCTAAATTAACTACCTAAAATGGGTTTGCTGTTAAAAAAAACCTAAACCCAAATCCCTAAAGAAAGCCTCGTTAAAACAGCTGAACCAGGACCCACTTACACCACCCTGGGCCTACACTTAAACCTAAACTCCTAAATCACTGACCCACTGGGCCTGCACCCCAGAGCCACCAACCACTAACTGATCTGACCTTTAACCACTAGACTGACCCAACTGAAGACTACCCTACCATAAGGAGCCAACCTCTTAAATAAACCTAAACTAAAACCCACTACTGGGCCAAACTGGGCTCCCCAAACCTAAAACTGAGGCCCTAAACCACCTGGGCCTAAACCAACCCCTAACCTGGGCCTGGGCTCCTGGGCCTTCTGGGCCTTTCCTATGGCCTAAACTTACTAAAGACTAACCACTGGGCTGGCCACCACTCTCCACCTCTGACCCTGAGCCATACCAGGCTAACTTTAACCCTGGAGCAAAACAAACTTTAAAGACAAATAAATCTAAATTAAATAACTATAATCATAAAATAAAACCTAAAACTTAATAAATATAAAATTAAATAATATAAATACTACCTAAATAAACTTAAAAACTAAATAAAATAAACTTAAATAAAATAAATATAAACTAAAATTAAAATAAAAATAAACTAAAAAATAAAATATAAAATAAATAAAATAAAAAATAAATAAAAATAAATAAAACAAAATAAAATATACTAAACCTAAACTATAAATAAAATAAAACTACTATAAACTAAACTAAACCTAAATAAAAATAAAATAAATAAACTTTAAAAAAATACTAAAATAAACTAAACCTTAAAATAAAACCTAAATAAATAATAAAATAAAAAAAAACTATAAAATAAAAAAAATAAATAAAATAAAAAACTAAACTAACTAAACTAAAAAAATAAAAACTAAAATAAAAAACCTAAACTAAAATAAAATAAATATATAAAAAAAACTAAACTAAAATAAAATAAAATAATAAAAAATAAAATAAAATAAAAACTAAATAAAATTAATAAAAAATAAATAAAAATAAAACTAAATAAATTTAAAAAGACCTAAAAATAAAATAAAATAAAACTAAACTAATAAATAAATAAAATTACTAAACTAATAAACTAAATAAATAAAATAAACTAAAATAAACTAAATAAAGAATACTAAAATAAACAAATAAAAAAAAACCTAAAAAAATAAATAAAATCTAAACCTAAACTAAAAATAAAATAAACCTAAAATAAAATAAATATATTTAAACTAAAAATAAACATACATAAAACTATAAAATAAAAAATTAATAAACTAAATAAACTAAACTAAATAAAATAAAATAAACCTAAATAAAATAAAAATAAAATAAAAGTAAATATAAAATAAAATAAATCCTAAACTATGAGTTTACTTAATGTAAAAAAAAAAAAAAATAAAATATAAATTTAAAAATCCCCAACCTAAACCTAAAAAATCTAAAACTCCTCACGCTATGGAAATTTTCAAAATCCCTCTTGGAGGCACCTGGGGTTTTCTATTTCTTTGGCTTTTTTGCTGATTTGGTTTCAGGTTTTTGACATCTAGCCATTTGCATGATGTTTTCCATTGACCATGGCGGTGAGTTCTATTCCTTGGGTTCCACCTCAAAATATGGATGTTTTTAGGCATCTAACATTTTGGGATTGGCAATGTTGCATCTTCTACTAAATCTTTTAAGGAAGTGCTCTCACGGTAAGATTTCTCCCTATTGATTGGTTAATCTTATTTTTGTGACTTTTAGAAGGCTTTCCATAATTTGCTCGATGTGGATGTTGAAAAGTTGGAAAAACCCTTTGAATTTTCTCTTTTATGATAAATTTGCTTTGCGTCATCCGAATTTGGATAAAATCAACTCTTTTTTCCAAAATCTCAAGCTTATAGGTGCCTTCTCAGTTGGTCTTATTGACCCTCGACATATCCTCATTCAACTTTCTAACGATCTAGATTATTCATGTGTTTTTCGTGTCATTCTTAGTTCATATTTAATTGTCAAATGTGTTTGCTGAAGTGGTCACCCCTTTTTGAAATTAAGAAGGAATCTGCTATTATCCCTATATGGTTACCTCTTCTTAATATGCACATTCATTTTGTTTCCCATCATGTGCTTTTGCTATTAGGGCTTTATTTTGCCAACCTTTGTAACTCAATCAAGTGACCGCTGAACGATCTCACCCTTTTGTGGCTCAGATCCTCATGGAATTAGACATAACTAAAAAATACCCAAAGTAAGTTTGGATTGGCTCTAAAAAATATGGGTATTCACAAAAGGTTGAATTGGAGAACCTTCTAATTTTTTGTTCCCACTATAAAATACATGGTCATGACAATTTAAAATGTTTTATTCTCCATCCCCACTTAAAAAAAAGAATTCCTCCTAAGGAAAATGTTATCTCTTTCCATAAGCCAATTCCTACTTACGTTCAAAAATTGGCATTATATCCTAAAGATGGTATGAAGGCTGTTACTGAGGTTGATTCCTTGGATATTGGGGTTAATCCTGTTGAACATGTTTTAGCTTCTAATGTTGGTAGGGATTCAACCAATATTCAAAATGTGAAAGATGATTTACCTTTATTCCTCCTTTGAATTTTAATATTTCTAATGTGGAGAATAATAAATTCTATAAGTTACTAGAAGATTATTCCATTTCTTTTAATTCTATTCCTACATATATACCAGCTTTGGTCAATGAAAATGAAGCTTTTAATTAGGATTTAAATGATGTCGAGCATGCTGAAAATATTTTTGATATGTATTTTTACAACTTGTTCTTTAAATTATTCTAAATCATCACCCTATCTCATTTCTAATCTTGATATTCATGTTAATCCTACTTTTAAACTAAATATGGATTTGAAAGAAGGTGAACTTCACTCCAAACACTTGGAGATTTCTTTTAAATCTATGATAATGTTATTAAATCTTACTCGGATGAAGAAACTAGGGGAAAAGAAAATGTCTTCCAAACTTATCATGCTAAAAAGAAAAAAAATGTTAAAATTTCCCTCCCAAATTGTCCAAAAACACTAGATCTGTTGTGGCCTCTCACTCCTCTCTTAATAACCTTTGCTTAACCTCCCTTTTTCTATTTTCCTTATGTTTAATTTTCTTGTTCAGAATGTTAGAGGGATCGGTACCCTCTCTATTCAAAATCATATTAAAAATCTTTGTTGCATTCATAATATTTCTTTTCTTATTTTGGAGCCTCTTATTCATGCTAATAAAATTAACCATGTTCTAGAATGATCAAAATTTTCTCTAATGTTAGTAATAAGATTTGGTGTTTTGGAATAATATTTTGTTGAGGTCTATATTCTTGATGACTTTCATCAAGTTGTTAATGCTCAAATCTCTTATTGTGATTATTGTGTTTTGGGCTCTTTTGTTTATGCATGTTGTTTTAGATCTGGTATAAATCTTCTTTAGAATAATTTAAGAAATTTTGTTACCTCTGTCAACAAACCTTGGTTTGTTGGTGGTGATTTCAACACCATTTTATTCTCTTCTAAATGAAGTGTTGGTTGCTCTCCTAATATTTATTCCATGGAAGATCTCTACAATATGATCCTTGATTATAATTTAATTTATATTAGCTTTAAGGGCTCTAATTATACTTAGCAAAACTCTAGACTTTGGCAAAGGTTGAACCAAATTCTTTTTAATAGTCATTGGATTATTCAATGGCCTATTACTTTTGTTGATCATTTAAGTAGAACACTGTCAAATCATTCTTCTCTTGTAGTTTCTACTAAAGATAATTCTAATAGACTAAAAAACCTCTCTCCTCTTAGATTTCAAAACATGTGGATTCAACATACTGATTTTTTTAATGTTGTTGATAATAATTGGAATGCTCCTTTACATCCTGATAATTCAATTATGGGAATGAATAGGCTTTGGTTTAAACTTAAAAGACTTAAAAAAAATTTGGGCTGGTAAAATAAGCATTGTTTTAAAACCTTTTAGCTAATATTAAAGATATGGAAAAATTGGTTTGTGATCCTGAAGTCTCTATTATGTCTGATCCTTCTAAGATTATAGACTTGATTGAGATAAAAGATAAACTTGTTAACTTCCAAAATATGGAAGAGACTTATTGGCACCAAAAAGCTGCTAGTAAACATATTATGGATGGTGGTAGGAATACTAAGTATTTCCATGCTTTGGTTAATAAAGAGATAGCGTTAAATAATACTCAAAAAATTAAAAATGATAATGGAGATTGGATTATGGAGAATAATGATATTAAGAAATCGTTATTAATTACTTTAGAAATATGCTTAATTAGAATTGCTCTTAGAAGCTATTTCTATTTCTCGCACTTGATTCCTTCTATTATTACTAATGATGATAATGATTTGCTTACCATTGTGCTTAATGAAGATGAAATTTTCAAATTTTTTAAATAGCATGAACATAGATTATGTTCGGTCCAAAGGGTTTCACTACTTTTTTCAAAATGTTGGTTTATAATTAAAATGATTTGATTTATGGTTGTGATTGATTTTTTTAATGGTAATCCTTTTCCTAGATATTTTTCTAGTACATCTATTATTCTAACCTAAAAAGATAATCCAAGTATTGGAGTGATTTTAGACCTATTAGTCTTTGCAACTTCTTTAATAAGTTTCCAATATTCTTACCAACTTAGTCCTTTACATTAATAATTATCTCTCTCAAAATTGGTTTGATAGAGATAGATCCATTTCTAATAATATTTTACTTGCCCAAGAATTAATTCATGATCTTGATGCCAAGACTAGATTCTTTTCAAATTAGATATTACAAAGCCTTTGATAACATCTCTTGGGATTTCCTTTTCCATATTGAATTTATTTGGGTTTTACGCTAAATTTATTTTTCTATTAAAAATTGTATTAATAATGCTGGTTTCGATTTTTTTTTAATGGGAAGCCTTGGGTTTCTTTCTCTTCCCATGGCTTATGACAAGGGGATCCTTTATCTCCTTTATTTATTATTGTGTTGAGTACTAATCTAGGAGCATCAATGATAGCTAATGAAAATGTCTTCCCTTGACTATTGAGATTTGAATGCCCAACCCTAACCCTAATCATATTATAATATATATATAGTATAATGTAGCATCATATATTTGAGCATGTAATGATGTTTTTTGGATGTTATAAGATGTTTTGAAAAATTTAGTATATTATTATATATTATGTATTTATTAATATAAATCATCATAAAATATTTATTTAATAAATCAGATGCAATTTGTTAAATTTGAAGTGAATTAGGTTGTAGTACCAAAGGTGTGCTACACTATAGTCTAAAAGTAAGATTTTATGTTCAAAATAAATATTATATGTTCTAGCATAGTATATCATCATATATCATAATATATTATTTTGTGCATTTTAAATTCTTTTTTTTTACAATCATGTAAATTACTACTAGCATTATTTATAAAAATGTTGACTTAGACTTTAAAATGGTGGAATTTGGCCAAATTCATAATAAGTAGAGCATGTCATCATAATATATTATTTAAATTCAAAATATTTCAGTGATACAACTAAAATATATAGTTTTTTATTGTTTAGATTAATTTTATAACTTTTTATCTTATGCAATCTCTTGTGATATGATATGCAATATAATATAATATAATATGTTATAGTGTATTATAATACAGTATGACATAACATAGTGTAGCATCATGCGTTATAGCATGCTACTGTGTATTACTACTTGTTGTTTAGCATATTTTTGTTTGTTATAGTATGATGTAGTAGAGTTTGTATAAGTATAATTCATAAAAATACTGATTTATACATTGAGATGATGGGATTTACCCAAATTTAAGGAAGCTTTAGGGAAAATCATTGGGGGTGTGCTAAGGTGTGTCATTTAATCAAAAGAATGGAATTTTTGCATACAAAGTAAATGTTCAATTTTCAACCAAATTTTATAATTTTTTTCTTAAAGTGATTCATTTTAAGGTGTAATGTAAGATATTATATTATATGAAAGCATATTAAAATTTATTGTACATAACCATATAACTTCACATATATATGAATTTGGTGGTGTGTTACTAAATGTTATTGTACATTTTAGTAGGTTTTACTTTTGTTATAATACATTGGGTCAAAACTCACAAAAATGTTAATTTGAAGGTTGAGATGGAAAGATTTGAACAAATTCTTGGCACACACCATGAAGCAACACCAAAATTATGCTATTTTGTACCATTTATAATATAAAAATAACAATTTTGCTTCCAAAATGAACATTATTCATATTTTGAGAAAATTTTGTAATTTGTTCCTTTTAAGTGATTCTAAAGAGGTGTAATGTTAGACAATATATTTTATTACAACAAATTATAATATAACACCATATAATATAATATAATATAGTATGTTAATCCACACTTTAATATGTTTGGCATGATATTGTATAGTTAGTTTGATCTTGCACATCACAAATCATAAAATGTTGATTACAATGTTAGGATGATGTAATTTGAATGAATACATTGTTAGGCTTTGAGTTGATGTATTAAAGGTGTGCATAAGATAAGAAATAAGATTTGATGAGAATTCCATTTTAAGGATATGGAGGGAGATCCGCTATGTGATTAAACATGCATTGGACATGACATGTGAGGGGTCTATGTCAAGGGAATTGAAGATGAAAATCTACTAGGATAAGAAGATATTGGGGATAAGAATTTATAATTCAGATTAAATGAATCAACTTTAATTTATTTTATTTTAATTGATGTGGAGGCATATCTGCTTGAGATATGGGCTCGAGTAGGGATCGGTATATGACCTTCCACTAGGAAGCATGTTGGCTATCCGTTGGGGATTGGGATTTGAGTTTGATTTCATAGATTTGTTTGGGGATGTAGCCACAAGGGATAAGAGTTTGGTTGGATTTCTTCGATTTAGGCTCTATTGGGGGAGTTGTTTAATTTGGCTCCATTGGGGAGGTTGGTTTTGAATTTGATTTGTTTGCTTGACTTGTTTATATATGATTTTGGGCTATTGGGAGAAGGTGTGATTTAACTCCAGAGAAAATCAAATTGGGTTTAATTTAATGAGTTAATGCATCTGTGCATGATGGACCCAGAAGGGGTTATATTTGACCCCTCAGTTTACAAATCCAAAGCGATGGATAGTTTAACTAGGTAGAGCTACCCAACCTAAGGGGTTGCCATTGTGCAACAAGCTGCTAAGAAGAAGGCATAGCAGACTTACATCTTCCAAAGCGAGGAACAATCACTAGGGTGACCTGTTGGATGCATAATAAATCGAACTTGACCTTGGGTGACTACTTAGTGAATGCCTCTGGGGACTTATGTCAACTCAAAAGTAGTCAAGATTCCTTTTATCTTAATTTTGTGTGTTTTGATAAGGCTTGTTTCGTTTAGTTTGATTTCAAATTAAGTGCATATCTGTTGGGGATGTGAGCTCGATCAAATTTGATAGATTTAATTTATGGACCATGATGGTGTGCGATGGACCCACTGAGAAGGGGCCATATCAAACTTGTCCTATCTCAGATTTACAAATCCAAAGGGATAGTCTCAGCCGGTGTAGAAACTAGCCTAATGGGTTGCCTTTTGGTGTGCAATGACTATGCTTGGAAGAAGGTGTGGAAGACTTACATCTTCTAAAGTAGGGAACAACCATTGGGGTGACCTTTTGGTAGCACAACAAATTGAACCCAACTTAGGGGTGATTACAGAGTGAATGTTGTTAGGGACTTATATTACCTCAAGAGTAGTCAAGCAATTTCTATTGGGAGTTTTTTGCGCCTAAAAATAGGATATCGCATGGCAAAGTGCTATGGGTGTCCTCCTAATTCACAAGTGAATTTATATTTTATTTATATGTTTATGTGGACCCTATTGGTGTGCGAGGGACCACACTGAGAAGGGGCTATGTCGGCCTTGACCTATCTCAGATTTATTAAACCAAGGGATAATTTGCACATCCACAGGACATATTCTCCAACCATAGGGGTGGTTACTAGAAAAGGGGAACTGTCTAATTTGATACTAACTTGAGTAGTGTCTAAATGGGGTCGCAAATGATGTGATCCAAATATAGTGCCCATAGGAGAGGTGCTATTAGGGGAGTTATCCTGAGCCCTAGAAAAGTAAACCTATAGGGGTACAGTGGCTAACTCATGGAGAAAACATAGTAGACTTACATTTGACATGAGTGGTGCATCCTAAGGTGTGAAAACCAACCAACCTATTGTGTATCCATTAGCATGAGTGGTGTCTCTGTCAACATAGTGAGAACCAACCAACCTAAGGTGCCCGTTGGTGTGCAATGATCAATCTAGAAAGAAAGCGTGTAGGCTTATAACTTTCAAGTGGGAATCTTGAGATAGTCTATCATCGGTGAGATAGATGCTATCTGACCTAGAGAAACTACTAAGTGGGGAGCCCCAAGGAAGGACTGGACTCAGACTTGAAGCACTCAGGAGGGAAGGAGCCGCTAGGAGACTTATCCTAAACCTTAAATATACTTGACCCAGTTAGTGCACAAAGGATAATCCAAGAAGAAAGCATAGTTGACTCACATCCTCTTAAATGAAGCAAACATGAGGTAGGTTATCGGCCAAGTAAGGCCTATCAAACTAACAAGCACTCGTCAGTGTGCAGTGTCCAAGTAAGGAAGGAAAGCATAGGAGACTTGCATTCTCCAATGTAAGAAGACCACTAGGGTGATACAGGGGTAGTAGCGTCATCCCGACTAGCATTCTTAAGTGAGTGCAGGGCATTATCTCAACTCAGTAGCCGAGATAAAGATATGGGTTTGTTTTATATATTTGAGTGTAATTTATGTTTGTGTTGTGTGATGAAGGATAGGATCTGTGTTTCTAAACACATCATGGTGAATTCGAATGGAAGAGATTGAATTTTGGTGATAATTATTTTCAAACATGATTTATAATATTTCTTTAAGTAGAGCCCATTGATTGGAAGCATTGGGTGCTATCCTTATGATTAATAAGCGATAAGATCCTCTTGGTAAGCCATCTCTATGGCAAAAGGACCTTCCCAAGTGGGTTGCCTCCCATCTTACGATGTCAGTCTCCTTAGAACTAAAATAAGCTCTCCTATTTGAAAAGCTCTAGGATGGACTAACTTGTTGTGAGCTTGAGTTATTTTAGCATTATATAACTTGAGATTTTGACATGCCTACAGGCTTCTCTCCCCCAAACCTTCAAAATCTTCTAACCACAACTTGGTGTTCTACTTTGTTGTGATCTTGTTACCCACAGCTATCCTTAGTGATGGGAGTTGGACTTCTAATGGTAGAATGGCTTCATACCCATGCACTAAGTAGAAAAGAGTAGACTGAGTTGGAGTTCTATATGTTGTGTGGTAGGCCCACAAGGCTTCAACTAACTACTCATGGCCCTGTCGCTTATTGTTGTCGAGTGTCTTCTTTAGTATTTGGATGAGAGTTTTTTTAATGGCTTCTGCTAAGCCAGTTTCCCTCAAGTAGTTGATGGTAAAATATCTCCAATCTATGTTGTGTCTTCAAGCAAAGTTGTTGATCTCGGGCTCTTGAATGCAATACCATTATCAGATATAATTCATCGAGGCACTCTGAACATATATACGATATGGTTCCTAAAACACTAGCACATGCTTTTGTGAGCTCTAAGAATTGCTTTCACCCATTTGGAAAAGTAGTCATTAGCATAAGATGAACCTTGACCCTTAAAGATGGAGGATCAATCAGACCCACTATGTGACACCTAACACTTGAATGGCCACACAATGTATTTGACATTGGTGGAATCACCTAAAGTATCCATGCAATCTTTGATCATCGATGGCCAATAGTATCCTAGTCTCTTGATCTTGTCTTTCATCTTTGGACCAGATTGGTTGGCTCCACATAATCCTGAGTGTACCTAGATCATGATCTTATGGGATTCAAGCTAACCACATATGATGAAAGGACTGACAGTACAAGACACCATCCATAAGAGCATAGGAAAGTATTCTCTGCTTTATTTGATGGGCTTGGGACTTCTCTTAAGGTAGTTTGTCTTTATTTAGGTAATCCATGAATGGTTGCCTCCAATCTAACTCCTCATCCTTCTTGGCAATGCCAACCTTTCTTTCAATTTTTGATGTGTTCAATATCAATAAGGGATACGACTTGTTTATTTTGGACCTTTATTGATAGGGACTAATCCTCTGGACATGCCAACTCCTTAGAAAGCTTGGCTAAAGCATATGCTACAACATTCTCTCCTCGAGGAATCTTATAAATTGTAACCTTGAGATTTGGGCCAACAACTCCATGGTGTGCTTATGGTAGTGATGGATCTTAGGCTTTATAACCTTATAGGACCTAGCAATTTGGTTGATAACTAGCTGAGAATGCCCGAAGATGTTGATGTTCTGAATGCTTAGAGTAACGCTAACTCAAGTCGAGCCTCATATTCCTCATTGTTGGTATAATGATGATTAGATGATGATATGAAAATCTCATCACATCATGGTCGAGTTAAGAGATCTATTCTGCTACCTTTCTTGGAATAGTAGATTATGGTTCTTCTCCTCTTGAGAGGAAGATGCACCATCAAAGTACATCTCCCAGTAGTGAGTGCTAGTATAACCCTAAGTTCATGATTTGTTCATGAGTCATCACTAGCGAGAGCGGGGAAGTGGATGTCGCTAAGAAATCCGCTAGTGCTTGTCCTTTCACGTACGGAGGGGTACGAAGATAATGTCAAACTACGAGAGGTGCATGGACCCTCTTACTAATCGTCCGGATAGCATCGGCCGTGTTATGAGGTACTGTAGTAGATTGATCCTAGAGATTAAGTTCACCTTATGAGGAAGCATGTAGTGGTGTAGGTTTTGGGATGCAAAGACTAAAGCTATGCAATGCTTCTTAATGGGATTAGAAGATGGCTGAGGTAGTATAGTGCATTTTCCTTACCTTCATCACTGACTTCGGCCAACAAAGCACCAAAGGACTCATCTAACGCAACAATGCAAAGTATGAGCGGCTTGCTCTAGATAAGGGCTTCTGGAACCGACGGCGTCATCAGCTAATGCTTGATGTCTTTGAAGGCATGTTCAAACTTGTCGTTCCACTTGAACTTAGCATCCATTTTGACAAGTGTTGAGAATGGCTGACATTTTTCCAATTGGTTGGATATAAAGCATCTTAGATATGCCAATTGCCATTGGAATGATCTTAGTTGTGTTAAACTTTTAGGTGGTAGCATTTTTAATATCATCTTGATCTTCTCCCGATCTATTTCGATTCCTGGTGTTGGACAACAAACCCAATGAATTTCCTTGAAGCAACTCCGAATTCACATTTCAGGTGGTTCATTTTGAGGTTAAATTATCTTAACTGTTCAAAAACTACTCTCAAGTCAAGGAGATGGTCTTCCATCTCTATACTTTTGACCATGAGATCATCAAGATAACACTCGACTTGATGATGAATGAGTTCATCAAAGATTTGAGTCATAGGTATAGTGGTATTTTAAGGCTGAAAGGAATGACCTTATAGCAATAGACTCTGATTAGTGTTCTAGAAGTAGTGTTTCTTTCATCTTCATGGGCCATCTTTATTTAGTTATATCTAGATGAGCCATCCATTAAAGAGAAGACTGCATGAGATGAGGCAATATCCACCATCAGCTCCGGGATTGGTAGTGAAAATTCATCTTTTGGACATGCCTTATTTAAATCCCTAAAATCTACGTATATGTGCATTTGACCATTCTTATTTGGAAATTCATCTTTTGGATGCTGGCTAAATCCTTAAAATTGATGATGGCTAAACCCTAAATCCTAAAGCATAAAATCCTAAACCCTAAACCCTAAACCCTAAACCCTAAAACCTCATCTCTAAACCCTAAAAACCTGAAAACCTAAACCTAAGCTAAATAAAACCTAAAAATTAAATAAATAAAAAAACCTAAACCTAAATAAAATAAATATATAAAAAAATAAAATAAAAACATAAACTAAAACCTAAACCTAAACCTAAACCTAAACTTAAACCTAAACCAAAACCTAAACCTAAACCTAAAAATAAAATAAAATAAAAAATTAAAACTAAACTAAAGTAAAATAAATAAAAACCTAAACTAAACAAAAAAAATTAAATAAACCTAAATGTAAAAAAACATAAATAAAATAATAACAACATGTAAGATAAAAATAAAATAAACCTAAAATAAAATAAAATAAATGCTAAAAATAAAACCAAAATGAAAACCTAAAATAAAAAAAAAATAAAAAAAACCTAAATAATATAAAATAAAACCTAAACTAAACTAATAATAAAAAAAATAAAACCTAAACCTAAAATAAAATAAAATAAAAATAAACTAAAAAAAATAAACATAAACCTAAACTAAACCAAAAAAATAAACTAAAATAAACTAAATAAAAAAATAAATATAAATAAATAAAAAATAAACTAAATGAACTAAAAAGAACCTAAACACCGGGTTTGCTTAATTTCTTAAAAAACTCTAAACCTAACCCACCCTAAATCCTACCCACTTAAACCCCTACTAAATCACTAACTCAAACTAAACCTAAACCCCAAATCTCCACTCCTAAATCTAAACCCTAAACCTACCACCTAACCTAACCTAAACCCAAACCTAAACCCACCTGGACCTGGGCCACTCTGATCAACTACACCTGACCCAACCTAAACCCTGGGCCTTAAAACCTAAACCCTAAACTGATCTAAACTTACACCCCATAATCTGTATCTAAAAAAACCCTATGAACTCCCTACACCCTCCAAACCCCATCCTACATTCCCTAAACCTAAAAAAGGATACCATAAAAACTAAAACCTAAACCTAAAGAAAATAAAAAAAACAAATAAAAAAATAAAACTATAATAAAATAAATAAAAAACATAAACTAAATAAAAATAAAATAAACTATAAAACATAAAATATTGTAAAAAACAACATAAAATAAAAATTAAATAAACCTAAACCAAAAAATAAACCTAAAAATAAAAATAAAACCCAAATCCTAAATTAAAAAAACTAAACCTAAAATAAAAATAAATTAAAAACCTAAACTATAAATAAATAGAATAAAAAAATCTAAACCTAAACTAAATAAATTAAAATAAACTAAAAATAAAATTGAACCTAAACTAAAAAAATAAAACCTAAAAATATACCTAAAATCTAAACTCTAAACCTTAAACCCTAAAACTCTAGAAACCTAAACCTAAACTAAATAAAACTTAAAATAAAATGAATAAATAAACCAAAACCAAAATAAATTGAAAAAAAAAACATAAACTAAAACCTAAAGATAAATCTAAATCTAAGAAGAAAATAAAATAAAATATTAAAAACTAAACTAAAAATAAATAAATAAAAACCTAAACTAAGCTAAAAAAAACTAAACCTAAAATATAAATAAAATTAACCTAAAATAAAATTAAAGAAAACTAAATAAAACCAAAACCTAAAAAAACCTAAAATAAACCTAAAAAAAACCTAAATAACTAATAAACCTAAACTAAAACTAAAAAAAATCTAAACCTATAATTCAAAATAAAATTTAAACTAAGATAAACTAAATTAAAATAAAAATACCTAAACCTAAAAAAAAACTAAACCAAAAAGCTTCAACTAAATATAATAAAACTAAAATAAACCAAATCCTAAACTAAAAAAAATACATAAAACCAAAAATAAAAACCTAAAATCTAAACCTAAAAGAAAGAAAAACCTAAACCTAAACCTAAAAAAAAATATAAAACAAAAACCTAAAATATAAAATAATAATAAAATTAAATTTAAAAAAACCTAAAGCTAAAAACCTAAAATAAACTAAAATAAATACTTAAAATATATAAATAAATAAAAAAAACCTAAATAAAATAAAAAAAACTAAAATAAATAAAAATAAAAACTAGACAAACCTAAACCTACTAGTTTACTTAATTTAAAATAATAAGAAATAAAATAAAATAAAATAAAAAGATAGACCCTAAACCTACACTAAACCCTAAACCCAACCCTAAACCCTAAATCTACCCTAAATCTAGGCCTACCCAAATTTCTAAATACACAAACCCTAAACCTAATCTAAAATAAACCTAAAAAAAAAATAAACCAAAAAATAAACTAAACTAAAATAAAACCTAAAAAACCTAAAATAAACCTAAAACCTAAAACTAAAAAAAACCTAAACCTAAACATAAAAAGAAAAATCAAAACCTAAAAAAAAATGAAATAAAACTAAACTTAAAAAATAAAAAACTAAACTAAACTAAAAAATGGATTAAAATAAAAAAACATAAAATAAATAAATAAACTAAAATAAATTATAAAATAAAATAATAAACATAAATCAAAAATAAAAATAAAATAAACCAAAATACATAAAAAATAAACTAAATAAACATAAACCTACTAATTTACTTATTTTAAAATAATAAAAATAATAATAAATAATAATAATAAAACCCTAAATCCCAAAACTACCCGTAAACCTACAACCCTAAACCCTAAACCCTAAAAACCTAAACCCACCCTAACTGACCAACCCTAAACCCTAAACCACCCTAAAACCACCACATTGAAAAAAAATCTAAAACTAAAAAAAATATATAAATAAATAAACCTAAACCTAAATAAAATATAAAATAAAATAAAATAAAAACCTATAAAAAACCTAAACATAAAATAAATTTTAAAAACTAAAATAAAATATAAAAAACTAATTTAAAAAAAAAATTAACTAATAAAAACCTAAATAAAATAAACTATGTAACATAAAAATAAAATAACTAATAAAGTAAACCTAAAATAAACCTAAAAATTTTAAAATAAACCCACTAAACTAAAAGAAAAACTAAATAAAATAAAATAAACAAAATAAAATAAACCTAAACTAAACTAAATAAAATAAACCTTTACTAAAAATAAACTAAACCTAAACTAAATAAAATAAAATAAAATAAAATATATTAAACTAACCAAAAAAAATTAAAATCTAAAAATAAACCTAAAATAAACATAAAACCTAAACCCTAAACCCTAAACTTTAAAAGAAACTAAAACTTAAACATAAACTAATTAAAACCAAATAATAAAATAAATAAAAAAACCTAAACTAAAATAAAATGAAAAAATAAAATAAATTAAAAACATAAATTAAAACCTAAACCTAAACCTAAAAAGAAAATAAAATAAAAAATATGAACTAAACTAGAATAAAATAGATAAAAACTTAAACTAAATTAAAAAAATAAAAGCTAAATAATATAAAACTAAAACTAAATTAAAAATAAAAATAACCTAAAATAAAATAAAATAAAACCCTTAACCTAAAATATAAACCTAAAAAATAAAATGAAATAAAACTAAAATAAAAACTAAAAAACTCAAAAATTTAAATAAAATAAACCTAAACTAAGATAAACTAAACTAAAATAAATAAAACCTAAATGTAAACCTAAAATAAACTAAACCTAAATCTAAACTTAAACTAAATAAAATAAAATAAACTAAAAATAAACCTAAACTTAAACTGAAAAATAATACATAAAATTAAACCTAAAACTAAAATAAATGAAAACTAATCCAAAAAAATAAAATAAAACTAAAACAAAACAATAAACCTAAACCTAAATAAAAATAAACTAAAATAAATAAACATAAAATAAATACAAACTAAATAAAATTAAAATAAATCTAAAAAAAAATAAAAAAAAAAAAATAATAAATAAATAACCAACTAAAACTAATTAATAATAAAATAAAATAAAACAAATAAACTCTAAACCCTAAACCCCCACCCTCCACTATTCTACTAAACCCACCTAAACTCACCTAAACCCTAAACCCTACCATACCATCTTCCACTAATCCCTAACCAAAATCTAAACCTAAACCTAAAACCTAAAATAAATAAAATAAACCTAAATAAAAAATAAAATCCTAAAATAAACATACTAAAACTAAAAAATAAAACCTAAAATAAACCTAAAATAAAACCTAAAACCTAAACTAAATAATACAAATACATAAAGATTGAAACCTAAAATATTAAATTAAACTAAACTAAAACACCACTAAACCTAAACTAAAATAAAACATAAGATAAATAAACTAAACTAAATAAAAATGTAAAACTTAAATCAAAATTAAAATAAAATACCAAAATACTAAAAAATAAACTAAATAAATCTAAACCTACCGGTTTACTTAATTTAAAATAAAACTATAACTGAACTAACTAACTCTAAACTCTAAACTAAACCCACCATAAACCCTAAACACTAATCCTAACCCCAACCCAACCACACCCCCCAACCCTGAGCCACCCCAAAATGTATAACTAAACCTTAAAACCCTCAACCACCCACCTCTCTAAACCCCATTAAACCTACCCAACCCAAACCTCACTTAAACTAAAATAAAATAAATTTAAATTAAAACCTAAAATAAAAACTTGATAAAATAAATGAATAAAAATTAATTAAAATACTAAACTAAAGAAAACTAAACCTAAACCAAAAAATATAAAATAAACCTAAATTAAATTTATACCTGAATAAATAAAACTAATAAAATAAAATTAAATAAAATAATAATAAACTTAAAATAAATTAAAATAAACCACATATAAATACCAAATAAACCTAAACCTACTGGGTTTTAATTTAAAATAAAATAAAAAATTCATGCTATAAACTAAATAATCACTAAACTCTACTAACCCCTACCCCTCCCTAAACCTAAACCTAAAGACTGCCCACCCTCTAAACTTAAACCCTAACTGACCCTAAACCCTAAACCACCAACTAAAACCCACTACTACCACAACCTGCCTACTGCTAAACCTACAAACACCCTAAATGCTAAATCCCAAACCCTAAACCTTAAACCTAAACCCTAAACCCTAAACCTAAACCCTCCCACTAAACTAATCTAACAAAAACCTAGCCCAAACCTAAACCCTCCTCCCCTTTTCTTTTTCTGATTCATTGTGTGCATCCTCGATTGGGGATCTCTGCATTATTTTCTTTGATTTCTACCAAATTCTACAACATGATCGACATTTGGCCGATTGTGTGATGCTTCGTCCTTTGTGATGACTACGGTGAGTTTGATTCTTTTAGCTCCACCTTAAATTTTGGATGCTTCGGCTAGGGCATCCGACACTTTGGAGATTGGAGGCCCTATTGCATCATCTTCTACTAAATCATTTAAGGAAGCACTCTTTGGTAAGGCTTCTCACTCTATTGAATCGATTAATCTCATTTTGACCTCTTTTCATGGTTTGCTAGCCATTATGAGCTTTGATGTGGATGTTGAATTCTTGGCAAAACCTTTTGAATTATCTCTTGTTAGAAAATTTGCTTTACATTGTCAAAATTTGGATATGATTCACACATTTTTTTTCATAATCTTAAGCTAACGGGTGCCTTTTCAATTAGTCTTATTAACCCTCGACATATTCTGATACAACTTTTTAATTATCTGGATTATTCATATATTTTTGCACGTCATTCTTACTTCATCTTTAATTATCAAATTCTCTTATTGAAGTGGTCACCCCTTTTTGACATTAAGGAGGAATCTCCTATTATCCCTGTACGATTATCTCTTCCTAATATGCACATCCATTTGTTACTAATCATGTGCTTTTTGTTGTTGGGGCTCTTTTTGGTCAGCCTTTATAACTCAATCAAGCTACCGCTGAGCAAGCTCGCCCCTCTATGGCTCGGATCCTACTAGAAATATACATAACTGAAAAATATCCTAAGGAAGACTGGATTGGCTCTGAAATATACGGGTATTCGCAAAAGGTTGAATTGGAGAATCTTCTAGCTTTTTATTTTCATTATAAAATTCATGGCCACGATCATTCAGAATATTTTATTCTCCATCCCCATTTAAAAAAGTGAAATCCACCTAAAAAAATCTTGCTCCTAGTTATAAGCCAATCCCTACATATGTTCAAGAAATAACCTCAAATCCTAAGAATGGTTTAAAGGATGTAATCGAGGTTGAGTAATTGAATATCAATGTTATTCCTACTGAACCAATTTTTGGCTCCTACTATTGATATGGCTTCGACTGATTTTTAGAATGGGAAGGATGAATTACCTTTTATCTCTTCTTTAAAGTTGAACATTTCTAATGTGGAGAATAACAAATTTTCAAAATTATTGGATGATGATTCTGTTTCCTCTGATTCTATCCCTGCATCTATGCTAGCTTTGATCGATGAAAATGAAGTTTTCAATGAGAATTTAAATGATGTCGAGCATGTTGAAAATATTTTAGATCTAGATTTAACTATTTGTGCTTTAAATGGTTCTAAATCATCATAGTCTCTCATTTCAAATCTTGATATTCATGTTAATCTTACTTTTCAACTTAATCTAGATTTGGAAGAGGGTGAATTTCCCCCTAAACACTGGGAGAAGTCTCCTAAATTGGTGACCAACGTTACTAAATCTTACTCAGATGATGACTCTAGAGGAAAAGAGAATGGTTTTCAAACTTATCATGCTAAAAAGAAAAAAAAAGTGTTAAAAATTACCCTCCAAAATTATCGAAAAACACTAGATCGACTATGGCCTCCCACTCCTCTCTTAATTAACCCTTGCACACCCCCCTTTTATTTTTATTATGATTAATTTTCTTGTTTGGAATGTTAGAGGGATTGGTACCCTCTCTATTCATAATCACATTAGAAATCTTTGTCGTATTCATAATATTTCTTTACTGATTATTTTGGAACCTCTTATTCGTGCTAATAAAATTAACCATGTTGCTAGAATGACCGACATTAATAAATTTTACTCTAATGTTAGTAATATGATCTGGTGTTTTTGGAATAATTTTGTAGATGTTTCTATTATTGATGATTTTAAAAAAGTTGTTAATCTACAAATTTCTTATGGTAACTATTGTGTTTTGTGCTATTTTGTTTAAGCATCCTATTATAGATCTTGTCCAAATCTCCTTTGGGAAAATTTGAGGAATTTTTTTACCTCGGTCAACAAACCTTGGTTTGTGGGTGGTGATTTCAATACTAGTCATTTTTCTTCTAAATGGAGTGGTGGTTGCTCTCCCAATATTCATTCTACTGAAGAATTTTTCAATATAATACTTGATTGCAATTTGGTTGATATTGACTTTAAGTGTTTTAATTACACGTGGCAAAACTCTAGACTTTGGCAAAGGTTGGATAGGATTCTTTTTAATACTCATTAGATTACTCAATGGCCTATTACTTTATTAATCATTTAAGCGGAGAATACGATCATGCTCCTCTTCTGGTTTCTAGTAAACATAATTCTAATAGACTTAATAACTCCTCTCCTTTTAGATTCCAGAACATATGGATTCACCATATTGATTTCCTTGATGTTGATTGGAAGGCCCCTATAGATCCTGATAATTCATTTAGGGGGATGAATAGACTTTAGTTTAAACTTAAAAGACATAAACAAAATTTGGGTTGGTGGAACAAGCATTATTTTGAAAACCTTTTTGCTAATATTAAAGACATAGACATGTTGGTTTGTGATCTTGAAATCTCTGTTATGTCTGATCCTCCTAAGCTTATAGATTTGACTGAGGCTAAAGATAAACTTGTCAATTTCTAAAATATGGAATAGAATTATTGTTGCCAAAAAGCTGTTAGTAAACATATTTTGGATGGTGACAGGAATACTTGGTATTTCCATGCTTTGGTTAAAAAAAAGAGATCCTTAAATAATATTCTAAAAATTAAAAATGAAAATGATGATTGGACTATGAAAAAAAATGATATTAAGGATTTGGTGATTGATTACTTTAGAAATATGCTTAATAAGAATTGCCCTTATGAAGCAATTTTTGAATCGTACTTGATTCCTTCTATTATTAATATTGAAGAAAATGATTTGTTTACCATCGTGCCTAATGAAGATGAAAATTTTAAATTTCTTAATAGCATGAGTTTTGATTCTGTTGCTTGTCGGGTTTCACTACTCAATTTTTTCAAATCTTTGGTTTATCATTAAAAATGATTTGATTGAAATGAATGATTTTTTTTAATACTAATCCTTTTCCCATATATTTTCTAGTACTTATTATACCTAAAAAAGGATAACCAAACTTTTGGAGTGATTTTAGACCTATTAATCCTTACACCTTTATCAATAAATTGATTTCCAAAATCCTTACAAATAGACTTAGTCCTTTACTCGATAGTATTATCTCTCTAAACCAAACTAGTTTTATTAGAGGTAGATATATTTCTGACAATATTTTACTTGCCCAAGAATTAATTCATGATCTTGATGCCAATACTAGAGTGGGCAATATTCTTTTCAAATTAGATATTACCAAAGCCTTTAATAACATCTCTTGGGATTTCTTTTTTCATATTCTAAATTTATTTGGGTTTTCTAGGAACTTAACTCTTCTTATTGAAAATTGTATTAATAATCCTTGGCTTTCGATTTTTCTTAAAGGAGAAGCCTTGGGTTTCTTTCCCTCTTCCCATGGTTTAAGACAAGGGGATCCCTTATCTCTAGCTTTATTTATTATTACTGTTGAGTACTTATCCAGGAGCATCAATGATTTACACTTAAAAAAATCCTTGTATGTATTATATAACTATTGGTGGTCTCCCTGTTTCCCATCTAAGTTTTGCCGATGATTTCATTATTTTCTACAATGCTCATCACATCAAGCATCTTAAGAATTTTTTAAATAAATTTGGTAGAAAGTGGCCTTTTATCAATGATAACAAAAGCTATTTTATCACATCCTCTAGTATCTCCAATAATAAAATCAATCAAATCCTTGATATCAAAAATTTTAAACATCAACACTTACCTCTTAAGTACTTGGATGCTCTACTCTTTAAAGGCTTGAAACATTCCCACCTTTTTGATGAGTTAATTCAAAAAAGTACAAATAAAATATCTATTTGAGAATTCCATTTACTATCCTTTGGCGGTAAGCTCACTATCCTTAAAAGAACTTTCAACTATATGCCTCTTTATTTGATTCAAACTATTATTCCCACTAATGCTACTCTTATTATAATTGATCATTTGCTTAACAAATTTTTTTGGGGCTTTAATAATTCTATCAAAAGAATGCATTGGACATCTTGGCATAAATGTTGTGGTCCTTTGGGTGTGCTCTTGGTTGCAAACCTATTTGAAGCTATCATTGCTTTCTCTCATAAACTCTGGTGTAATTTTGGAAAGAATGATAGCCTTTGGGCTAATTTTATGATGAAATAATATTGTCAAGGAATACACCCTCTTAACTATGCTTATAAAGTTGGTGACTCTCCGGTCTGGAAAAGGCTTTGTTACATTAAATGGGTTGCTGGATCATTAATATCTTGGGGTATCCAGTAGGGTTCTTCCTTCTTTTGGAAAAATAATTTGATTGGCAATGGTTCGATTGACACCCAATTATGTACCCACTATACTGCTACTATCAAAGTTAATTCTTTTTGGCTCAATAACAATCGAAATTAAAATAAACTTGAGAACTATATCTGTATTTCTCTTTTTGACAATTTTAGAAATATTCCCATTATTTCTAGCAAACCTGATCAAATTCTTTTTAAACTTTCTCATAATGGTGAATTTGTTCATAATGAGGTTAAGAACTTTATTAGAGATAAACAACACCCTTTTAATGTTTTTATTAAAATTTGGAAAATATCATTCCCATTTCTTATTCAATTTTAGCTTGGAGGATTTTGAATAACTATATTCCTTTGGACTCTTCACTTTGGACTAAAGGTTTTTATTTACCTTCAAAGTGATATTGTTGCTTTCATATTGAAAATGTAAATCATGTCATTGTAAATTGTGATATTGCTTCAAAATTATGGTTTTGGTATGATGATTTATTTAATTCCAACTATTTTCATGGTTCCCTTTCTTTATATCAACTTCTTGAAGCCTATTTCAAAAACACTGTGAAAGGTCATATAAAAGTTTTAATTGCTATTACCCTTATCAATTATGGTGGAGAACACCTTCTAGCTGATTTGACCAATAACTAATTTCATCATGCATTTAGGCCTAAGAAATCCTAAAGCCTCTATCAAAATGATGTTTATAAAATGAAATAAAATTTGAAATAATTTTGCATCTATAGATTAAGTCATATGCTCATACCACTCATGCTCTAGTCTCTTAGGAAGTGTGTTTAGGACTTTAGTCTCTTTCTAATTAAATAATTACCCTAGCTATCTTGCAATTCATAAGACTGGACTACATGGTTTTAAAATTGTAGGAGGAGTTAGCTGGCAGCCACTCTAGGCGGTTATAAGTCAAGAAGTCAGACAATTTATTCTCTCTTTTGGATTATAAGCTCGTACTAAAGCTCCATAGATTTAGGATCCGAGGTAGCTATTTCCTTTAGGCTATGAGCATAAATCCTCACCTCTTAGGCATTTCCACAACCTTGTGTTGGTGGATTATAAGCCCTAGTAATCTAATTAAATTTCAACTCAAAACATATAAATCTCCTCAACATCAAAATTATAAAGCCCAACCATAAGATAAATTAGAATTCTTAGTAGGCTTCCTAGTATCATGAGCATTTCCTACTTATTTCATTTGAATTCCAAAAATAAGTCTTCTCCTTGAACTTTCCTAATTGATTTTCCAAATACAACTAATCCTTTGATAGTCTAACCTTGAAATATTTGGAGATGATATTTGTCTACTTTAATCGAGAGCATTCTTAAGAAATTTCATTTTCTAAGATGTAATTAACTATGGAGGCCTGCCTCCATAGGGAATTTAAGAACCTAGTTTAATATAAATCCTACTCTATTCATCCATATAAAGTAGGGGAAAAATCTTTGGTACATTTTAAGACCCATCATGCCTTAGGAGTCATTATTACATGATTAGGTCTATTGATGCATCTCTTAGATATTACATCATACTCATCTAATCACCTCACCCCCCCCATACATCCAAAAATAAACACCACAAGGCCCTCTCGCCTTGTTCATTGAATCATCTCAACATCATCCTTTCTTTTTGGAGTTTGGAGATGTTGATCCTCAAGTAGGAAAGGGTTCTTAGACTCATAATGTTGATTGATACACCTAGGTCAACCATAACTCCAGATAGCATGTATTTGCCAACATCCACTACAATGTAAAGAGATAGTTGTGCCTAGTCATCCCTAGGAGTAAGTCTTCATTGCTGAATGCAACTCTTAAGATGTCCTTTGAGTGGAATTTCTCCTCTTTAGTAGTGGTCAGTTGAGCTAAGCATAACTCTAGATCAAGTAAGGCCTTCATTAGAGATTCCTTCATCTTTTCGGATAAGATAAGGTCATCATATATGCTTAACTTGGCTGGAAACTTTCTAAGGTGAGACATTGTTGTAATCAACTCGGCTTGGTCCTCCATAAGCATATCCATGGGTGGAGCATCCTATGGAGGGGCTATCTAGAACCAATGACTTGCTTATCTTTGCCCCAGGTAGAACTTTGGCATTGCATAAATTGACTTTCGCGACTTCTTGGAATGATGAGCTTATGGAAAGTTCTATCTTCTCATCGGGCAACCTATAGCTTCTCCTATGGGATCCTCAGAGTCAGTTGACTCCAAGTTAATCTTAAGAGGTGAACTTAATTGATTCAAAGAAGGATAGTCTAACTCTAAATTAGAAAGGAAAGGATCAGAATAATAGAGTTATTATTTTAATTTAGACTCAGAGAGCTTTCAATTATAATAAAATTAAGAGAATCAAAAGTAGACAATATATAAGTAGATTCAATTTTCTTCATAAATTTATTTTTGGGTGGAGGTACAAGATAGAAATAAAGTAAAGTAAGTGGAATAAGGGATTCAATGCTCTTATCTGTAGATACAACATTCCTATAGGTATAAGAGGAGCTAGTAGAAGAGGTGGTAGCTGCAACGGTGGAGGGAGTACTGGACTCAGATGGTGACTGCGCTACTGGACTATCCAAGGCAAATATGGTGAGCTGTTGCTGCTGTTGGGCTATCACCCTCCCCAAATTATCCTTTGCAACTAGAAAACCTTCCTTAGTGTTGGAGGTTTGAGCTATTTCTAGCACTTGCAAGGAAGGCTTCTTGATCTTAGAAATGATCCTTTAAGAGGTTTGGGATAGGGAGATATCCTATCCTTCTTTGGTTTTAAGAGGCAGCAAGTATCCCCAATGATTACTCTAACAGAATTAGATGGTTGTGCTAATAAGTATTCTTTAGGGATAACCTGGCTCCCAACTTGTATCTGCACTCAAGCTAGTCCTTAAAAGTGATACAATACTCTAAGAAATGGCCTAACATATGGTGGTAGGGGTAGTATCTAGGATCATTGCTCTTGCCCATTTCCTCTAGCCTCTTAGGCTCTCGTAATAGAAAGTCAGGATTCTTTAAGAGATTCTGAAAGATTTTTCTAACTACCTCCCTCTTGAATGAATATGGCTTGTTCAATCTATTGGAAAGAGTATATGGAAAGTAGCTACTTGGAGATGGATATGAATACCTGGCTGTAGCTCGAGGTGGTGGAAATTATCATCGTGTGCATGTTAGTTATGTTGGTGCAAAAGAGAGGAGGTTGTTGAGCTCATAGTCTCTCATCTCTTGAACTGTGGTCCTCGTTCACGACAATTTCCCCTGGCTTCTTCTCAAACAACTTTTATGGCTTGGGCCTAGATGATTGGTCGAGAAAAGGCAACTGTTTAGCCTCCTCTTGTAGGCTAGCTACCTTGTTGATTAATTTATCGAATGTTTTGATGGTAAATCCCTTAAGCATGAAGGCGATCGGGCCATAGATATTCTTGAGAAGAATCACAATGGCATGCTATTTGGATAGCTATGGTTCATATTTTATGCTCAGGTTGTGCCACCTGAGAATGTAATCAACAAGGGACTCATTGAGTTTCATTTTTTCTACATTGAGGTTGCCTACAGTCACCCTCTGCTGAGCGCCAACAAACCTCTTGATGAAGAGGTGCTCCAATTCAACAAAAGTCTTCACCAAACCATTGCGCAGTTTGGTGTATCAATCAAATGCAACAACGAAAATGAGAAGAAGCGAGCATTGCTACCACCGATGTTGCAACACCCGGCTCTAAAGTGTGCAATGTGTTATCATGGGTTCCCACTGCCATCAAAGATCTTGAAAGATGGTGGCATAAAATCCTAAATAAAATAAAAATGAAATAAAAATCTAAACCTAAAAAATAAACCAAAAAATTAATATAAATTAAAACCTAAACCCTAGACTAAAAAAAAAAAACCCTAAACCTAAAATAAACAAAATAAAATAAACATAAACCTAAACTAAAATAAACTAAACTAAAATAATTAAAACCTAAATCTAAACCTAAAATAAACTAAACCTAAACCATAAACTAAAATAAAATAAAATAAACTAAAATAAACCTAAACCAAAACCAAAAATAAACCTAAAATAAAGACCTAAAACTTAAACCTAAAAAAATAAAATAAAAACCTAAACCTATTCCTAAAAATAAAAAAATAAAACCTAAACCCAAAAGATCAAATAAAAATAAAAATCAACTAAAAAATAAACCCAAACCTAAAAATAAATAAAATAAAAAACTTAAACTATAATAAAAAAACTTAAAATAAATAAACTAAAATAAAAAAAATAAAAAAAAATAAAATAAAAAAATAAAATAAATAAACTCAAATAAAATAAAAATTAAATAAACCTAAACCTACTAGTTTACTTAATTAAAAAAAAACTAAACCCTAAATCCTAAACCATAAATCCTAAACCCTAAACCCTATAACCAACCCTAAACTCTAAACCTACAACCCTAAACCCTAAACCCTAAAATGCAAAACTATAAACCCTAAACTCTAAACCCTAAAACCTAAACCCTAAATCCTAAAATCCTAAACTCTAAACCCTAAACCCTAAACCCTAAACCCTAAAACCAACAACCCTAAACCATAAACACTAAACTAACCCTAAACCCTAACACCTAAGAATAAGCAAAATAGTCTATATTAATATAAATCATAAAAATATTGATTTAATAAATCAGATGATCAAATTTGTTAAATTTGAAATTGGGAATAGTTGTAGTACCAAAGGTGTGCTATGCCACTTGTAGTCTAAAAAGTTAGATTTTATGTTGAAAATAAATATTATATGTTGTAGCTAAACCTAAACCTATTTAAAAATAAAATAAAATAAAATAAAAACCTAAACTAAAACCTCAACCTAAACCTAAACCTAAAAATAAAATTCAATTAAAAATAAAAATAAACTAAAATAAAATAAATAATAACCTAAACTAAACTAAAAAAAATAAAATAAACCTATGAATAAAAACCTAAATAAAATAAAAACAAAATTTAAAATAATATTAAAATAAACTTAAAATGAAATAATACAAAAACTAAATAAAAACCAAAACCTAAAAAATAAACTTAAAAATAAAAACTAAAAATAAATAAAAAATAAAACCTAAATGCTAAACTAAAAAGAAACCTAAGCATAAAATAAAAATAAAATAAAATTAAACTAAAATAAACTAAACTAAATTAAATAAAACCTAAACCTAAACCTAAAATAAGTTAAACGTAAACCTAAACCTAAATTAAATAAAATAAAATAAATTAAAAATAAACCTAAACCTAAACTAAAAAATAAAACCTAAAAATAAACCTAAAATAAAACACTAAACCTAAAAGAATAAAATAAAACTAAACCTAAAATAAAAAACCTAAACCTAAAAAATAAAATAAAAAAAACTCAACTAAAGTAAAACTAAATCTAAACCTAAACCTAAAAAAAAAATTAAAACCTAAACTAAAATAAATAAACCTAAAATAAAACCCTGACCATAAACCTAAACTATAAACCCAAACCCTAAACCACACCCTAAACCCTAAACCATAAACTCACTCTAAAACCTACAACCCTAAACCATAAACTCTAAACCTATATAACCCTCTTGGTTTACTATTAAAATAAATAAAACTAAACATAAAACCTAAATCCACCCTCTAAACCACACTAAACTCACCCAAACCCAAAACCCTAAATTCTCTAAACTCCAAACCCTAACCACTCCTAAATCTTCCACTTAAACCCTAAAACTAACCTCCACACCAACTACTAAACCATACCCTAAATCTGAGGCATAAACCCTAAACCTAATAAATTTACCAAAACTCCCTCAGTGCTAAATCCTAAACTGAGCCTACCCCAAACCCTAAAAACCCTAAAACTCCTAAACCCTAATACCCTCCTAAACTCCCTAAACCCTAAACCAAAACTACCCAAACCTAAATAAATACTAATAAATAAATCAAAACTAAACCTAAATAAAATAAATAAATAAAATAAAATAAAACCTAAATTAAACATAAACATAAACATAAATAAAATAAAATAAAATTAAAATAAACTAAAAGATAAATAAAACCTAAACTAATCTAAAAAATAAAATATACCTAAGAATAACATAAAAACTAAATGTAAAATAAAATAAAATATAAAATAATAAAATAAAAAAACAAAATAAAAACCTAAACCTAAAAATAAATAAAAAATAAAACCTAAACCCTTAACAAAAAAAAAACCTTAACCTAAAATAAAAATAAAAAAATAAAATAAACCTAAACTAAATAAATAACTAAAATAAATAAACCTAAACCTTAACCTAACCTAAACCTAAACTAAATAAAATAAAATAAATAAAAAATAAACCATAAACCTAAATTAAAAAAATAAAACCTCAAAATAAACCTAAAACATAAACCTAAAAAAATAAAATTAAAACCTAAACCTAAACCTAAAATAAAAAATAAAACTTAAACATAAAAAATAAAATAAAAATAAAACTCAACTAAAAATTAAACTTAAACCTAAAAAATAAACTAATATAAAAAACCTAAACTATAATAAATAAACCTAAAATAAATAAACTAAATTAAATAAAAACAAAAAATAAACCTAAATAAAAAAATAAAATAAACTCAAATAAATAAAAAATAAACTAAATAAATGTACAACCATATGCCATAAACCCCAAACCCTAAACCCTAAACTCTAAACCCCAAACCCTAAACCCTAAACCCTAAACCCTAAACTAAACGAAATTGTAAACGCTAAACTATCCCTAAATCCTAAGAATGGGCAGAACTTTGACAGCCAGAACATTACCATTAACAAGGCTTAGTCTAGATCTGGCAGTGGAGGCAAAGTCGAAGGTGGTGGTTATCAAAGTGGTGGTGGGGAATCTAGATGTGCTGGTGGATATGGAGGTGGTGGTCAGAGCAGTGGTTGTTATGGAGGCTGGAGGAACGATGGAGGTTACAATCGTAGTGGTGGCAGAGGGAGAGTTCAGGGATATGATGGCAGAGCACGCTACTCGAGAAGCAGTGGTCGTTCAAATGGGAATTGGAGAAATTGAAGAATGATCAATCCGATCTACTGCTTATGGAATAGTGTCTTTTAAGTTATGACGGTTCTACTTATCTAGGGTTTTTGATTTGCTCTATGGGTGCTCATTTTTGATCTATGTCATCGCTTCTGCCTAAAACTTGGGGTGCTACTTGGTTGATGAAATCGAAAAGAAGAAATGTTGAATATGAATTTGTTCTCTATTAAAAAAAATCTTAAACCTTAAATCGTGAACCCTAAACCCTAAACCCTAAACCTAAAACCTAAACCCTGAACCTTAAAATCTAAACAAAAAAAAAACTCAACTAAATATTAAACCTAAACCTAAAAAGTAAACCAAAATAAATAAACTAAACTAAATAAAAATAAAAAATAAACCTAGTATACATAATGAAATAAACTCAAATAAATAAATAAACCTAAACTACCATTTACTTAATTTGATTAAAAGACAAACTAAATCCTAAACCCTAAATCCTACCCTAAACACTAAACTAAATTTAAACCCTTAAACCTAAAATATTACCTCTAAACCTACCACAAAACCTAAACTCTAAACTCCCCTAAAACCCACCTAAACTCACTCTCTAAACCCCTACCACTAAACCTTAATTCTAACTACTAAACCTACTAATAATCCCTAAACTAAACCCCTCCCTAAACCTTAACTGCATTGACCTAAATCCTAAACCTAACTGACCTGACTAAACCCAACCCCTCATAAACCCTAAACCCTTACCCAAAATCCTAAACCTAAATCTAAACTAACCCTAAACCTAAATCCAAACCCCTAAACTAACCATCTAAACCCTCAAAACTAAACCCTAAACTACACTAAACCTTAAACCACCCAAATGCTAAACCCTAAACTAAACTCAAACCCTAAACTAAACCCTAAACCCTAAAAACCCTTCACCCTAAAACCTAAAACTTAAACTTAACTAAAGAAACCTAAAACCTAAACCTAAAACAAAATAAAATAGAAACCTAAACTAAAACCTAAACTTAAAACTAAAAATTAAATAAAATAGAAAATAAAAATAAACTAAACTAGGTTTAGGTTTATATTTTATTTTTTTCGCTTTAGGTTTTCATTTTTTATATTAAGTTTTCTTTGGTTTTATTTTTTAGTTTAGGTTTAGGTTTATGTTCAATTTATTTTATTTTATTTAGTTTAATTTAAGGTTAAGGTTTAGTTTATTTTAGGTTTAAGTTTATGATTTATTTATTTTAGCTTAGTTTATTTTAGTTTAGGTTTAGGTTTATTTTATTTTGTTCATTTTATTTTTATTTTAGGTTTAGGTTTTTTTTAGTTTAGGATTTAGGTTTTATTTTGTAATTATTTTTAGGTTTTATTTTTAGGTTTATTTTTTAGGTTTAAGTTTTCATTTAGTTATTATTTTATTTTATTTTAGGTTTATTTTTTTATGTTAGGTTTAGTTTTTTTTTATTTAGTTTTTTATTTTTATTTTAGTTTAGGTTTTTATTTATTTTATTTTAATTTAATATTTATTTTTTTATTTTATTTTATTTTTTTGGTTTAGGTTAAAGTTTTAGTTTTAGTTTATGTTTTTATTTTATTTTTATATTTTATTTTATTTTGGTTTTGGTTTTTTCATTTATTTTATTTTTTGGTTTTATTTAGTTTAGGTTTAGGGTTTTAGCTATTTAGGGCTTAGGGTTTAGGGTTTAGGGTCACTTTAGGGTTTAGGGTTTGGGTTTTAGGGTTTAGTGTTTAAGGTTTGGTGTTTAAGTCTTAGTTTAGGGTTTAACATTTTTTTTAGCAAAGAACAAATTCAAATTCAACATTTCTACTTTTTGATTTCTTCAACCAAGTAGAACCCCAAGTTTTCTAAGACATAGGCAATGACATAGATTAAAAATGAACACCCATAGAGAAAATCAAAATCCTTACATAAGTAGAACCATCTCTATTGTAAAGACACAGTTCCATAAGTACCAGATTGGATGGGTTGTTCTTCAATTTCTCCAGTTCCCATCAGAACCACCTCTCTTAGTAGCGGGGATCATGATATCCCTAATCTCTCCTCGCCACCACCGGCCTATAGCCTCCATTGCTTCTCCATAACCACCATTGCTCACCACCACCTCCATATTCACCACCTCCATCCCCCACCATCCGTGATGCCTCGCCTTCACCTCACTCCTAGATCTAGGCCTTATTGTCGGTGATGTTCCTACTTCCAAGGTTCTACCCATTCTTAGGTTTTAGGGTTAGTTTAAGGTTTAGGGCTAGTTTAGATTTTAGGGTTTGGTGTTTAGGGTTAGTTTAGGGTTAGTTTAGGGTTTAAGATTTAGGGTTTATGGTTTAGGGTTTGGGGTTTAGGCTTTAGGGTTGTAGGTTTTAGGGCTTAGAATTTTAGGGTTCGGGGTTATTTTATTTTTTAATTCTTTTTCAAATTAAGTAAACTGGTAGGTTTAGGTTTATTTAGTTTATAAAATTTATTTTTCATTTATTTTAGTTTACTTTATTTTTTAATTTTATTTAGTTTAGTTTATTTATTTTAGGTTTATTTATTTTAGTTTAGGTTTTTTATTTTATTTTTTTTAGGTTTAAGTTATTTTTCTTATTTTTAGGTTGAGGTTTAGGTTTTTATTTTATTTTTTTAAGTTTAGGTTTTAGGTTTTTATTTTAGGTTTACTTTTAGGTTTTATTTTTTAGTTTATTTTATTATATTTAGGGTTTAGGCTTAGGTTCAGGTTTAGTTTCTTTTAGGTTTAGGCTTAGGTTTTATTTATTTTAGTTTAATTTATTTTAGTATAGGTTTAGGTTTATTTTATTTTTATTTTAGGCTTAAGTTTTTTATTTAGTTTAGGCTTTATGTTTTATTTTTTATTTATTTTCAGTTATCTTTCTAGGTTTATTTTTTAGGTTTAAGTTTTTTATTTAGTTTTTATTTTAGGTTTATTTTATTTTTATTTTAGGTTTAGTTTTAATTTTATTTAGGTTTTCTATTTTTTAATTTAATTTAGGTATTATTTTATTTTATTTTAATTTAGTATTTATTTTATATTATTTTCTTTTTTAAGTTTAGGTTTAAGTTTAGGTTGAAGTTCTAGTTTAGGTTTTTATTTTATTTTACTTTATTTTATTTTAATTTATTTATTTATTTAATTTTTAGGGTTTTTTTAGTTTATGTTTAGATTTTTAGTTTTTTAGGGTTTATGGTTTAGGGTTTATGGTTTGGTATTTAGGGTTTAAAGTTTAGAGTTGAGGGTTTAGGGCTTAGGGTGTAGGTTTTAGGGTTTAGGGTTTCGGGTTGTAAGTTTAGTGTTTAAGGTTTGCAATTTAGGATTTAGGGCTTAGGGTTTAGGGTTATAGGGTTTAGGGTTTGGGTTTAGGGTTTTAGGGTTTAGGGTTTTAGGGTTTAGGGTTGAGGGTTTAGGGTTGTAGGTTTAGGGTTTAGGGTTTTCTATTCATTTTTATTTTTTATTTTTTTATTTTTTAAATTAAGAAAACTCGTAGGTTTAGGCTTATTTAATTTATTATTATTTATTTATTTAAATTTATTTTATTTTTTATTTTTATTTAGGTTTATTTTTAATTTTGTTTAGTTTAGTTTTCTTATTTTAGGTTTATTTATTTTATATTTATTTATTTTAGTTTATTTTTTAGGTTTAAGTTTAGGTTTAGGTTTATTTTTTTCATTTAGTTTTATTTTTATTTTTTTATGTGTAGATTTTATTTTTTTATTTAGGTTTAGGTTTTGTCTTTTATTTTATTTTTTTATTTTTAGGTTTTAGGTTTTTATTGTAGGTATATTTTTAGGTATTATTTTTTAGTTTAGGATTATGTTCATTTTTATTTAATTTAATTTTAATTAGTTTTGGTTTAGATATAGGTTTAGGTTTATTTTATCTTTATTATTTTAGGTTTATCTTTTTTAGATTAGAGTTTAAGTTTTTATTTTTTAGTTTAGTTCAGGTTATTATTAATTTAATTTTAATTTAGTTTTTTTTTTTTGGGTTCAGGTTTAGGTTTAGGTTTTAGTTTTGGTTTTATTCTATTTTATTTCATTATTTTATTTTGGTTTAGGTTTTATTTATTATTTTATTTTTAGGTTTCATTTAGTTTAGGTTTAGGTTTTTAGCTTTTTAGGGTTTAGGGTTTAGGATTTAGGTTTTAGGTTTATTTTTAGGTTTTATTTTATAGTTTAGGTTTAGGTTTATTTTTTGTTTATTTTATTTTATTTAGTTCATGGTTTAGGTTTAGTTTACTTTTGGTTTAGGTTTTATTTATTTTAGTTTAGGGTGTAGGTTAATTTTTTATTTTATTTTTTTTTAGGTTAAGTTTTTATTTTTAGTATAGAGTTTGGGTTTTATTTTTTATTTATTTTTAGGTTTTATTTTTAGGTCCATTTTTTAGGTTTAGGTTTTTATTTAGTTTTTTATTTTAGTTTATTTTAGGTTTATTTTATTTTTATGTTATATTTAGTTTTTATTTTTTTAGGTTTTCTATTCTTAGCTTGATTTCAATTTTTAGTTTAGATTAGGTTTTTATTTATTTTATTTTAGTTTATTTTCTTTTTTAATTTTAATTTATTTTTAGGTTTAAGTTTAGGTTTTAGTTTATGTTTTTATTTTATTATATTTTTTATTTTATTTATGCTTAGGTTTGTTTATTTACTTTATTTTTTTAGGTTTTATTTATTTTTAGTTTAGATTTTAGGTTTTTAGGGTTTAGGGTTTAGGGTTTAGGGTTCTAGGGTTTAGGGTTGTAGGATTAAAGTTTTAGGTTTAAGGTGTACGGTTTAGGGTTTAGGATTTAAGGTTTGGGGTTTAGGGTTTAGGGACTTTTAAAAAAAAAATTAAGTGAACCTGTAGGCTTAGTTTTATTTAGTTTATTTAGTTTATTTTACTTTTTATTTTTATTTAGGTTTATTTTTCATTTTTGTTTAGCTTAGTTTATTTATTTTATATTTATTTATTTTAGTTTAGGTTTTCTATTTTAGTTCATTTTTTAGGTTTAGGTTTAGGTTTATGTTTTTTTTTAATTTAGTTTTATTTTTATTTTATTTTTAAGTTTGGGTTTTATTTTTTAGTTAGAGGTTTATCTTTAGGTGTTTATTTTATTTTTTTAAGTTTAGGTTTTAGGTTTTTATTTTAGGTTTTTTTAAGTTTTATTTTTTAGCTTAGGTTTAGGTTTATTTTTAGTTTATTTTATTTTATTTAGTTTAAGGTTTAGGTTTAGGTTTAAGTTTTATTTAATTTAGTTTAACTTATTGTAGTTTAGGTTTAGGTTTATTTTATTTTTATTTTAGGTTAAGTATTTTTAGTTTAGTGTTTGGGTTTTATTTTCTATTTACTTAGGTTTTATTTTTAGGTTCATTTTTTAAGTTTAGTTTTTATTTTATTTTATTTTAGGTTATTTTATTTTTATTTTACATTTAGTTTTTATTGTATTTATGTTTTTCTGTTCTTAGCTTTATTTTATTTTTTAGTTTAGTTTAAGTTTTTATTTATTATATTTTATTTTACTTTAATTATTTTATTTTATTTTTAGGTTTAGGTTTAAGTTTTAGTTTAAGTTTTTATTTTATTTTATTATTTTTTACTTCAGTTTAGATTTTTTTGTTATTTTTATTTTTAGGTTTTATTTACTTTTGGTTTAAGTTTCTTGGTTTTTAGGGTTTAGGTTTAGGGTTTATGGTTTTAGGGATATAGGTTTAGGGTTTAGAGTTAGTTTTAGGGTTTAGGGTTTAGGGTTTAGGATTTTGGGTTTACGGTTTAGGGTTTAGGTTTTTTTTTAAACTAAGCAAACAATTAGGTTTAAGTTTATTTAGTTTACTTTTTAGGTTTATTTTTAAGTTTATGTTTCTATTTAGTTTTTATTTTATTTTATTTTATTTTATGTTTAGTTTTTATTATATTTAGGTTTATTGTTTTTAGGGTTTTTTATTTTTTTAGTTTAGTTTAGGTTTTTATGTTTTTAGTTTAGTTTTTATATTTTATTTTAGTTTATTTTTAGGTTTTGGTTTAGGTTTAGGGTTAAGTTTATGTTTAGGTATTAGTTTAGGTTTTTATTTTATTTTATTTTATTTTTTATTTTAATTAGGTTTAGGTTTTCTAATTTATCTTATTTTTAGGTTTTATTTAGTTTTGGTTTTGCTTTTTAAGTTTTTAGGGTTTAGGGTTTACTATTTAAGGTTTGGGGTTTAGGTTTTAGGGTTTAGGGTTTAGGGTTGTAGGTTTTAAAGTTTAGGGTTTATGGTTTTAATGTTTAGGGTTTAGTGCTTAGGGTTGTAAGCTTAGGGTTTAGGGTTTAGGGTTTAGGGTTCTAGGTTTAGGGTTTAGGGTTTGGGTTTTTCTAATTTTTTTATTTTTTTATTTTTTTAAATTAACTAAACTGGTAGGTTTAGGTTTATTTAGTTTATTTTTTAGTTATTTTAGTTTATTTTAATTTTTATTTTTATTTAGGTTCATTTTTATTTTTATTTAGTTTAGTTTATTTATGGATTGTAATTTTAGTTGTAGAAGTTATAGAGATAGTGTTGTGATATTAGGTGAACAAGTCATTAAAAAGAGTTAGTGATTTAGATATTTAGCCTCTATTGTGCAATGTGTTGGTGAAATAGATGGAGATGTTATTAGTATAATTCAAGTTGGATGGTTGAAGTGGTGGAATGCATCTAGCTTGTAGTGTGATAGAAAAGTACCGATCAAACCTCAAGAAAAATTTTATAAGATGGTGGTAAGACCTGTAATGATTTATGGTGTAGAATGTTGGCTAATAAAAGAGAAGCATGAGACTAAGTTAAGTGTTGCAAAGATGAGGATGCTCAGGTGGATTAGTGGATGTACTCTTAGAGATAAAATGTGAAATGTGTATGTTTGAGAAAAAGTTGGAGTAGCTTTTAGATTTAGAGAGAGTCACCTTAGATGGTTTGGCCACAAAAGCATCACCAGTCAAATGAATCGGTTAGAAGAGTAGATGCATTAGAATTGCCTTATGTTAAGAAAGGTAGAGGTAGACCAAAAAAGACATGGTTAAGATGTATAAAAAATGACCTTAGTATACTTGAATTGAAAGAAAATCTGACACATAATAAGACATAATGGAGATGAAGGATTCATGTAGCCGACCCCAGTTAGTGGGATAATGGCTTGTTGTTGTTGTTGTTGTTGTTATTGTTGTTTAGTTTATTTATTTTAGGTTTATTTATTTTAGTTTAGGTTTTTTATTTTAGTTTATTTTTAAGGTTTAGGTTTAGGTTTAGGTTTATTTTTATTTTATTTTTTAGGTTTAAGTTTAGGTTTAGGTTTTTATTTTATTTTCTTAGGTTTAGGTTTTATTTTTCTATTTTAGGTTTACTTTAGGTTTTATTTTTTGTTTAGGTATATGGTTATATTTAGTTTATTTTATTTTATTTAGGGTTTAGCTTTAGTATATTTTAGGTTTAGGTTTAGGTTTTATCTATTTTAGTTTAGGTTTAGGTTTATTTTATATTTATTTAGGTTTAGGATTTTTTTATTAGGGTTTAGGTTTTATTGTTTATTAATTTTTAGGTTTTATTTTTTAAGTTTATTCTTTAGGCTTAAGTTTTTATTTAGTTTTATTTTCTTTTATTTTAGGGTTATTTTATTTTTATTTTATGTTTATTTTTTTATGTTATTTTTAGTTTTTATTTTATTTAGGTTTTTTATTTTTTAGTTTAGTTTTGGTTTTTATTTATTTTTTCTAGTTTAGTTTTTATTTCTTAGTTTATTTTCTTTTTAGGTTTAAGTTTAGGTTTAAGTTTAGGTTTAGGTTTTAGTATAGATTTTTATTTTATTTTATTTTTGTTTAGGCTTTTTAATTATTTTATTTCTAAGTTTTATTTAGTTTAGGTTTAGGTTTATAGCATTTTAAGGTTTAGGATTTAGGGTTTAGGGTTTGGGGTTTAGGGTTTAGGGTTTAGGGTTTTGGGTTTAGGGTTTAGGTTTTATGTTTAAGGGTTTAGGGATTAGGGTTTAGGGTTTTAGGGTGTAGGGTTTTGGGTTTTTAGGATTTAGGGTTTAAGGTTGAGGGTTTAGGTTTCAGGTCTATGGTTCATGTTTTAGTTTATTATTTAGGATTTTTGGATTTTTTTTAAAAGAGAACAAATTCAAATTTAACATTTCTTCTTTTCAATTTCATGAACCATCTAACACACCTTGTTGTCTAGGACACAAGCGATGGCATAGATAAAAAATGAGCACACATGGAGCAAATCAAAAACCCTAGATAACTATAACCATCTCTACTATAAAGACATAGTTTCCTAAGTAGGAAATTAGATCAATCATTCTTACATTTTTTCAGTTCCCAACAAAACCAATTTGGCCTCTCAAGTAGCAGAATCCACCATCATATCCCCTATCTCTCCCACCTCCACCACCACGGCTGTAACCTCCATCGCTCCTTTCACCTCCATAACCACCACTGCTTCGACCACCACCTCCATATCCACCAGCACCACCAGATCCCCCACCACCACTGCGATAACCGCCTCAGCCTTCACCTCCATCGCCAGATTTAGACTGAGGTTGATTGTGATGTTCCTGTTGTCAAGGTTCTTCCCATTCTTAGGGTTTAGGTATAGGTTTAGGGTTATTAGAATTTAGGGTTTCAATTTATTTTTTAATTTATTTAGTTACTTTAGGTTTAGGTTTAGGGTTTGAGGTTTAGGGTTTAGGGTTTCGGTTAGGGTTTAGGGTTAGGGTGTAGGTATGGGTTTTGGTTATAGGGTTTTATGGTTTAATGGGTTAATTTAGGTAGGTTTAGGGTTTAGGTTTAGGGTTTAGTTTGTTTGGGTTTAGTGTTTAGGGTTTAGGGTTAGGATTAGAGTTTAAGTTTGGTTTAGTGTTTAACGTTTAATGTTTATCTTAGAGTTTAGATTTAAATTTTAGGTTTAGTTTGAATTTAGGTTTTAGGGTTTCAGTTTAGGGTTTTTGGGTTTAGGTTCTAGTTTAGTTGGGTTTAGGTTTATATTTGGGTTTAGTTTTAGGGTTTATAGTTTTAGATTTTATTTAGGGTTTATAGGTTTGATTTAGGGTTTAGGATTTTAGCATTTATAGTTTATGGTTTATAGTTTATCTTTAGGTTTAGTTTTAGTTTAGTTTAGTTTAGGGTTTTAGGGTTTAGTTGTAGGTTTGGTTTAGGTTTTAGGGTTTGGGGTTTAGGATTTTAGGGTTAATGCTTTTAGGGTATAGGGTTTAGGGTTTATGGTTTAGTATTTTTTAGGGTTTAACATTTAGGGTTTAGGTTTTAGGGTCTAGGTTTTAGGGTTTTTTTTCTTTAATTAAGTAAAGTGTTAGGTTTAAGTTTATTTAGTTTATTCATTATTATTTTAGTTTATTTTATTTTTTATTTTTATTTAGGATTATTTTTTTAGTTTTATTTAGTTTAGTTTTTTTTTAGGTTTATTTATTTTTGTTTATGTTTTTTATGTTAGTTTATTTTTTAGGTTTAGGTTTAGATTTATGTTTATTTTTTAGTTTAGTTTTATTTCAATTTAGTTTTGAGGTTTAGGTTTTTTATTATTTATTTTAAGTTTAGGTTTAGGTTTTTATTTTATTTATTTAGGTTTAGATTTTAGTTTTTTATTTTAGATTTATTTTTAGGTTTTATTTTTTATTTTAGGTTTAAATTTAGTTTAGTTTAATTTATTTTATTTAGTTTAGGTTTAGTTTATTTTAGGTTTAGGTTTATGTTTTATTTATTTTAGTTTAATTTATTTTAGTTTAGGTTTAGGATTATTTTATTATTTTTTTATTTTAGGTTTAGTTATTTTTTAGTTTACAGTTTAGGTTTTATTTTTTCTATTAAATTTTATGTTTATTTTTTCTGTTTAGATTTTTATTTAGTTTTTATTTTATTTTATTTTATTTTAATTTTATTTTTATTTTACTTTTAGTTTTAATTTATTAATGTTTTCTATTTTTAAGTTTATTTTTTGTGCTTTAGTTTAGGTTTTTTTATTTATTTTATTTTAGTTTCATTTAGGTTTTTTATTTATTTTAGTTTAATTTTTTATTTTTATTTTATTCTATTTTTCAAGTTTATGTTTATGTTTAGGTTAGGTTTTAGTTTTGGTTTTATTTTATTTTATTATTTTATTTTATTTAGATTTAAGTTTTATTTTGCCTAGGTTTAAGTTTTTAAGTTTTTAGGGTTTAGGGTTTAGTTTTCAAGCTTTATGGTTTAGGGTTTAGGGTTTAGGGTTAGTTTTAGGGTTTAGGGTTTATGTTTTTTTAAAATTTTTCTTTATTTAGGATTTAGGGTTTAGGATTGTAGGTTTAGGCTTTAAGTTAGTTTTAGGGTTTATGGTTCTTATTTATTTTAGAATTAAATAAACTGGTAGGTTTAGATTTATTTAGTTTATTTTTTATTTATTTTATTTTATTTTATTTATTATTTTTATTTATGTCAATCTTTTAGTTTTGTTTTGTTTAATTTATTAATTTTATTTTAGCTTTTTTAATCTAGTTTATTTTTATTGTTAGGTTTCAATTTATGTTTATTTTTTAGTTTATTTTTATTTTTATTTTATTTAGGGTGTAGGGTTTTAGGGTTTAGGTTTAGGCTTAAGGTTTAGGGTTTAGGGTTTAGGATTTAGGGTTCAAGATTTAGTATTTTAGATTTAGGGTTTAAGGTTTTGAGGGTTTAGGGTTTAGGGTTTAGGGTTTAGGATTTAGAGTTTAAGGTTTAGAGTTTTCTAGTGTTTAGGGTTTAGGGTTTAAGGTTTAGGGTTTAGAGTTCTAGGTTTAAGATTTTGGGTTTAGAGTTAGTTTTAGGGGTTAGGTTTAGGTTTAGTTTGGATTTAGGGTTTAGGGTTTAAGGTTTCTTTTAAAATTAAGTAAATGGGTTTAGATGATTTAGTTTATTTTATATTTATTTTAGTTTTTTTATTTTTTATTTAGGTTTATTATTATTATTTGTTTTGTTTAGTTTTTTAATCTTATGTTTATTTATTTTTGTTTAGCTTTTTCATTTTAGTTTATTTTTTAGGTTTAGGTTTAGGTTTTCATTGGGATTTATTTTTATTTTATTTTTTAGGTTTAGGTTTTATTTTTTATTTTCAGGTTTAGGTTTAGGTTTTTATTTTATAATTTTAGGTTTAGGTTTTAGGTTTTATTTTAGGTTTTTTAAGTTTTATTATTTTTTTAGTTTAGGTTTAGGTTTATTATTAGTTTATTTTATTATATTTACTTTAAGGTTTAGATTTAAGTTTTATTTATTTTAGTTTAGGTTAGGTTTATTTTATTTTTATTTTAGGTTTAGGTTTTTTTTAGTTTAGGATTTACATTTTTTTTAATTAGTTATATTTTAAGTTTTATTTTTTAGGTTTATAATTTATTTTATTTAGGGTTTATGGTTTAGGGTTAGGGATTATGGTTTAAGGTTTAGGGGATTAGGGTTTGGGGTTAGTTTATGGTTTAGTGTTTACGGGTGTATGTTTTGGGGTTTAGGGTTAGTTGGTTAGTTTAGGTTGTATTTTATTTGTGGTTTAGCATTTGGGTTTAGGGTTTATGGTTAGTTTAGGGTTAAGATTCTTTATTTTAAATTTTTTTATGATTTTGGTTTAGGGTTTAGGATTTTAGGGTTTAGGGTTTATGGTTTTATGGTTTAAGGATTAAGGAGGTTAGTTTAAGGTTTAGGATTTAAGGTTTAGGGTTTTGGGTTTACGGTTTAGGGTTTATTTTAAATTAAGTAAATTGGAAGGTTTAGGTTTATTTAGTTTATTTAGTTTATTTTTTATTTATTTTAGTTTATTTTATTTTTTTATTTGATTTAGGTTTATTTTTTATTTTTATTCAGTTTAGTTTATTTATTTTAGTTTAGTTTTATTTTAGTTTACATTTTAGGTTTAGTTTTAGGTTTATTTTCATTTTTGTTAGTTTAGTTTTATTTTTCTTTTATTTTTAAGGTTTAGGTTTTATTTTTCTTTTATTTTTAAGGTTTAGGTTTTATTTTTTCTTTCTAAGTTTAGGTTTAGGTTTTATTTTATTTTTTAGGTTTATGTTTAAGGTTTTTATTTTAGGTTTATTTTGAGGTTTTATTTTTTAGTTTATGTTTAGTTTTATTTTTAGGTTCTTTTATTTTGTTTAGCTTAGGTTTAAGTTTAGGTTTAGGTTTAGGTTTTATTTATCTTAGTTTAATTTATTTTAGTTTAGGTTTAGGTTTATTTTATTTTTATTTTAGGTTTAGGTTTTTCTTTTAGTTTATTGGTCAGATTTTATTTTTTATTTATTTTTTAGGTTTATTTATTAGGTTTATGTTATTATTAAATTATAATTTTATTGTATTTTGGTTTTATTTTATTTTTATTTTAGTTTTAATTATTATTTTATTTAGGATTTTTATTTTTCTAGTTTAGTTTATGTTTTTATTTATTTAAATTTATTTTAGTTTTTAATTTTTATTTTATTTTCTATTTAGGTTTAGGATTTAGTTTATTTTTATTTTATTTATTATTTTTTTTGGGTTTAGGTTTTTTATTTATTTTATTTTTAGGTTTTATTTAGTTTAGGTTTAGGTTTTTAGCTTTCCATAATTTACGATTTAGGGTTTAGGGTTAGTTTAGGGTTTAGGTTTTGGGGTTAGGGTTTAGGGTTTAGGATTTACAATTTAAGGTTTAGATTTTAGGGTTTCGAGTTTAGGGTTTAGGGTTTCAGCATTTGGAGTTTAGGGTTTAGGGTTTAGGGTTTTTAGGGTTTAGGGTTTAGGGTTTAAGGTTTTTGCTTTATGTTTAGGATTCAGGTTTTAGTTTAGGGTTAAGGGTTTTTGGTTTAGGGTTTAAAGTTTAGGGAACAAATTTAGATTCAACATTTCTTCTTTTCGATTTCATCAACCAAGTAACACACCAAGTTTTCTATGACACAAGCGACGACATAGATAAAAAATGAGCATGCATAGAGCAAATGAAAACCCTGATAACTAGGCTCTCTCTTGAAGACAGTTCCATAAGCGTAAGATCGATGTTCTTTAGTTTCTCCAGGTTCTCATCGAACCACCAGCCTCTCTAGTATGGATCACCAACATCTCCCGATCTCTCCCTCCACCACCACCATGGCTGTAACCTCCGTTGCTCCTCTCGCTTCCATAACCACCACTGCTCCGACCACCACCTCCATATTCACCAGCACTTCCAGTTCCCCCACCACCACTACGATAACCACCCTAGAGTGAGCCTGGTTGACGGTGATGTTCCTGCCATCAGGGTTCTACCTATTCTTAGGGTTTAGGTTTAGGGTTTAGGGTTTAGGGTTTAAGGTTAGGGTGAGGGTTTAGGGATTAGGGTTGAGGGTTTAGGATTTAGTGTTCAGGGTTTAGGGTTTAGGGTTTAGGGTTTAGGGTTTAGGCTTTAGAGTTTAGGATTTAGGATTTAGGGTTTGGGGTTTAGGGTTTAGGGTTTTTGGGTTTAGGGTTTAGGGTTTAGGGTTTGTTGTTAAGTGTTTCAAGTTTAGGGTTAGTTTTATGGTTGATGGTTTAGGGTTAGGGTTTTTTTATCTCTTTATTTTTTATTTTTTCATTACTTTTAAAAATTATGTAAACTAGTAGGTTTAAGTTTACTTAGTTTATTTTTTATTTATTTTATTTTATTTTATTTTTTATTTTAATTTAGTTTAGTTTATTTATTTTAGTTTAGGTTTTTTATTTTTGTTTATTTTTTAGGTTTAAGTTTAGGTTTATGTTTATTTTTTGGTTTAGTTTTTTTTAATTTTATTTTTTAGGTTTAAGTTTTAATTTTTATTTTTAGGTTTAGGTTTAGATGTCTATTTTATTTTTTTAGGTTTTAGTTTTAGGTTTTATTTTGGTTTAGTTTTAGGTTTATTTTAGTTTAGGTTTATATTTTATAGTTTGTTTTATTTTATTTAGTTAGGGTTTTATTTATTTATTTTAGGTTTAGGTTTAGGTTTTATTTATTTTAGTTTAGTTTATTTTAGTTTAGGTTTAGGTTTATTTTATTTTTCTTTGTTTAGTTTTTTTTAGTTTTAGGTTTAAGTTTTATTTTTATTTATTTTTAGGTTTATTGTTTAAGTTTACATTTTATTTAGTTTTAAATTTTTTTGGTTTATTTTACTTAGGGTTTAGGTTAGTGTTTAGGATTAGGGTTTAAGGTTTAGGGTTTTGATTTAAGGGTTTAGGGTTTAGAGTTTAGTGTTTAAGGTTTTAGGATTGAGGGTTTAGGGTATAGGGTTTTTAGGGTTTAGTGTTTAGGGTATAGGGTTTTTTGTTATAGTTTAGTTGAAGGTTTTTGGTCTAGGGTTTGCTTTAGTTTAATGTTTGATTTTGATTTTAGGGTTTAGCTTTGTTGTTTAGGGTTTAGGGTTTTAGGTTGGGGTTTTAGGTTTAGGTTTAGGGTTTAATGTTTTTTAGGGTTGAGGGTGGTAGTTTAGTTTAGGGTTTGTTTAGGGTCAGATAGGGTTTTTTTGTTAAATAAGTAGGTTTAGTTTTATTTAGTTTATTTATTATTTATTTTAGTTTATTTTATTTTTATTTTTATTTCAATTTTTTTTATTTTTTATTTAGTTTAGTTTATTTATTTTAGGTTTAATTATTTTAGTTTAGGTTTTTTGTTTTAGTTTATTTTTTTTTGTTAGGTTTATTTTTTTATTTTTTTTAGTTTTAGTTTTATTTTATTTTTTAGGTTTAGGTTTTAGGTTTTATTTTAATTCTATTTTTTAGGTTTTATTTTTTAGTTTAGGTTAAGTTTATTTTTGGGTTATTTTAGTTTTTTAGTTTAGGGTTTAGGTTTTATTTACTTTAGGTTTAGGTCTAGGTTTTATTTATTTTAATTTAGTTTAGGTCTATTTTATTTTTATTTTAGGTTGAGGTTTTTTTTTAATTTAAAGTTTAAGTTTTATTTTTTATTTATTTTAAGGTTTTCTTTTTTAGGTTTATTGTTTAGGTTTTTATTTAGTCTTTAATTTATTTTATTTTTTGGTTTATTTTATTTAAGATTTAAGGCTATGGTTTACGGTTTGGGTTTGGGTTTAGGGTTTAGGGTTTAGGCTTTAGGCTTAAAGGTTTAGGGTTTACAATATAGGTTTTAGGGTTTTAGGGTTTAGGGTTTAGGGTTTAGGGTTTTTATGATTTAGGGTTTAGGGTTTAGGGTTTAGGTTTTAGGTCCAGGGTTCAGGTTTTACTTTAGGGTTGAGGGTTTTAGGGTTTTTAAGATAATAAAAAAAGAGAAATAGAGATCCACCAAAAATAATCCTGACAATCAACAACTTCCTCTTTTGAAACTACACCAGCGAAAAGTCTCCCAACCAGAGATCCAAGCTTGTAAAAGGATTAGTATAGATAATGAAATAGTTAATTAAGCATAAAATGTAAGAGTAGAAAGAAGTAAAAAGATGAAGAAAAGGCTCAAGCGTAGTTATAATCATCTTAAGGAGCATCACCATATGTAAGCATCCAAACTTCAAGTGAAGGGTTACAATTGCATATAGTACTACCAGCCAAAAGAAGGAGTGGGAAACATCAATGACATCATTGCCGACAGCTCTTGTAGCACCTTATCCAATGGATCATCGCACTCTTGCATAAAACTTCAAACAACAAATATAACCACAAAACACCCAGCAGTCAGATATATTAAACTCAGCAAAGTAAATAAGGAGGTAACCTATAAGGAAAGCATTAGACCATAGGGAGCACCACCAAAGCCACCACCAGGAATTGCTAACACAGTTGCTAGGAGAAAACCTCATAATATGGGAAAAAGGACTAAACAAAAGAAAAATGTAGACCATAGCTGATACGGTCATTCATTAAACAAACATGCAAAGAACCAGAAATAATACTATCCAAAGGAACAGTAAGACTAACATCAAGAATGCTAGGAACCAAGGCAACCATCAAAATAGGAAAGGGAAGAGGTTCAGCCACATTCCAGAAATAAAAATCCCAGTAAGTAGAAACTAGAAGAGAAGAATGGGAAAGAAAGTAGCCGGTTCCAAACATAGACTAGAAACGATCAAGAAAATTATAACAAAGTAAATACTCTTTTGACCAAACCAAACTAGCTAGAACCCAATATGAGCGACAAGGTAGTCCACCACAAGCCACCAAGACTGCCAAGGATTCAAATCAATAGACTTAGAACCATTAGGATGAAAGATAGAAAGAGTCATCCAGTCACAAACATTGAAAAAATCCCAAGGGAAAGTCGTAGACAACAACCACCAATGCAAATCCAAGGACAAGAGAATCTAGTTTAAATTGCTAGATACAACAGCCAAAAATAAAAAAAGTAAGAGCCCTTTAGGATCACAAATTACCCAACAACTAGAGACAGTCGTAAACAAGAACCCCAACATAGTCATCATTAGCTAAATCCAAAAAAACATCCAACCAACAGTTCGCAACCTTCTAGTTCATAACAAAAATTAAAAATAGAACCTCAGTATTATAGAAGGCACACCCAATATTTAGAAGACATAATAATCCAGAAGCATCCAACCTTACACTCATCCAGAAAAACACTAAATAAAGGATAGATAGCCACGGGAAAATAGTTCTTCAAGCAACAACCAAAACACTGAGAGCCCTCATGGTCACACAACTCCTCTTAGCAGCAGGAGCAAAACCGAGAGAGAAAGGACAACCAAAAGCAACTGGAAAAACCATCCTAATCAGCAAACAACAAGGTGACAGATCTATCAGCCATAGCAGGAAGGTCATAAAAGTAGCATAAGCAACACCCAGAAAGAGAAAAAGCCCACAACTAGCAAACACCAGTAAAAAACCAACCATAAAATCTAGAGTAAATAAAAAAGGCTATAGAGAGATCGAACCAAGAAAGAGAACCACACTAAGTAGAAGACAAGAAAAACCCAACAGCCTCCACCAGCTATAAATACCTCTATAGGTTGGGAGATAAAACAAACCAAAAAATATAAATAACAACAAAAATCCTATAAATGGAAAGACAACCCCAACCCATCCAAAGAATGGGAAGAAACCAAACTAGAAAATAAAAGTAGGTTTATGAGAAGAAAAAAATCAAGACCAAACCAGCAAAAGAGAAAACCATAAATATTCAAAATTAATAACAAGGGGAAATCCAAAGCCCCACAGGAGGAAAAAGGGCTAAAAGCTTCTAACATAAGGCAAACAAATTTTATCAAGATTCAGAAGACCCCTTGAAAGGAATGGGATGTCATCATTAGAAAACATTTGCAAAGAAGAAGACTTGGCCCCCAAATTGGCAAGAAAATTGGCACAAGAGTTGGCTTCCTTATAAATATGAGAAATTTGAAAATCTTGGTTAGCAAGAAGCCTCCTAGTATTATTAAGTAAATAATACACTTCAGTATTACCATGAGCATAAGATATGAGTACTTCTAGAAGAAGCAGAGCACAACTTCAAACAAGATCTTATGAAAACCTTGTTGTAAACAAATGGAATTGCCATGATGAAAGCCTTTGAGCTCAACAAATAACGCATAATAAGGCTCTAAAGGGGCAGTATAAGTAGAGATAACCTTGCCACTATGATCTCTCAAAATCCCACCACAACCATAATAACCATTAGAAATCAAGCCATCAGTGTTAACCTTAATGTAGTGAAAATTAGGTTTAATCTAGTATATAATTTTCTGGGTGGGAGAGACATTACTTGGGGGAAGGATAATCCCAAAATTTAAGGCCACAGACTTGCACCCTTTAAAACTAGAGTGAGTAAGAAGATTAGCTTTGAAAAGAGACAAATTTTATATTTGGCTATAGCAATAATATGATGATAATTCATAGAAATATTACAATGCTTAGCATCATTTCTATCCATCTAGATATACCAAAGAATAGTAATAGCTAAAATAATTTTAACAAGGGCCTTTGATGTATGGGAGAAACATGCTTCAGGAAGTTGCATAATAGAAAATGAACCCTTAAAATGGAAAGTATTAAAAATACTATTATACCAATTCCACATTTTAGCAGGAATAGGGCCATTCACAAAAACATGATCCACGCTTTCAATGTGATAGAAACATTGACATTTAGACGGGAGATGGAAACCTTTTTTTAGAAGAGTATCATCCATAGGGATATAATGCTTGATGCCAAGTTAAAACTGAGAATGAAGTAGAGACATAAATATTCTAGATTTTAGTAAAAATCAAGGACTCTTGATATTTAAATATGATGAAATGCCAAAAAAAAAATCTCCAGAAGAAGAATTATTGAAGAGAATTTGGTTGGGTTCATTAGGGAAAGGATAAATTTTAAGGATTTTGTCAAAGATCACATTAGGGAAAAGGATATTCAATTGAGCCACATCCCACTTATTATGAGTAATTAACTAATTAATCTTAAGCATCACAGTGGAATGAGTATTGAGCAGGGAATCAATAGAGCCCTGCCCCAGCCAATTGTCTTGCCAAAAGAAAGAGGAACTAGAATTGACACCCCAAGAAATTAAGTTCTCAGCATTCCATTTGATACTACAAAGTCTTCTCCACACAGGAGAATCCCCAAATTTGAAAGCACAAATGAGGGGATGTTTGCCCTGACAATATTTAGCATGCATAAACTTTGACCAATAATTTTATTTCTAATATTCCATCGCATTTTATAGGAAAAATAGTTAATGGAATCCTTTAAAGTTTTGCAACCCATACCACCTTCATTATTAGGACCACAATAGTTGTGCCAACTAGCCCAATGTAATCTTTTGATAGAAAAGTTAGATCCCTAAAAAAATTTATTAAAGAGTCTATTGATCTTTTTAATAATAGAATGTGTAGGAACAATAGTAAACAATAGATACAGAGGTAGAGAGCGAAGGGTACTTTTGATCAGGATAAGTCTAGCTCCAAAGAAAAGTAAATGGAACTCCCAAGTGGAGGTTTTCTTATTTATTTTTTGAATAACTTCATCAAATAAAGAAGATCTTTTTGTTCCCCTATATAAAGGAGTCCCCAGATACTTGATAGGGAGAATTTGATGCAAAAAACTTGTAATATTTTTATAGCATTGATCTTAGATAAGGAAATAGAAGAGCTAGCAATAAAACAACTTTTATCAAGATTAATATTCAAGCCACTCTCCTTACCAAAATAGTTAAGAACTTACACAATTTTTTTAATATAAAGAGTAGAGGCATTGCAAAATATAATGAAATCTTCAACAAAACTAAGGTGAGAAATGGGAAACCCACCAATAGTTCTGTAGTACATGTTAGGCATTCTACTAAACATCAGTTGAATACATCTAGAATGATATTCCATAGCAATAATGAAAATGGTAGGAGAGAGAGGGTCCCCTTGCCTTAGCCCATGAGAAGAAGAGAAGAAACCATGCACTTCACCATTGAGGAGCAAAGAAAACCAAGAATTCTCAATCCATTCTTAATTAAAGCAATAAATTGGTTAGAGAATCAAATAAAGCCAAAATTTTATATAGGAAAACCCAACCAATTTATCATAAGCTTTGGAAATGTCAAGCTTAAAAAATAGGTTTCCATTGTGAACATTGGCATTTAAGTCATGGATCATCTCTTGGTATAAAAGAACATTATCAGAAATGGATCTCCCTTTAACAAAACCGGTTTGATTTGGGAGAAAATTTTAGAAAGCAAGATAGTCAAGCTTTTAGCCAAAATTTTAGAAAGAAGTTTATTAAAAAAAAGAGTAAAGGCTAATCAGCCTAAAATCACTCCAAACTTCAGGATTGTCTTTTTTAGGAATTAAAATAATGGAGGTGCTAGCAAAATATTTAGGAAGGGTACTACCCTTAATGAAATCAAGGACAACTTTAGCTAAGTCCTCTTTAATAATAATCCAACATTTTTGGAAAAAGTGGTTAGTATAATCGACTAGCCACAGAGTCTTTATTCATACTCTATAAAGTATCAACAATTTCATACTCAGAAGGTAAGGAAGAAAGAATAATGTTATCATCATCAGAAATAAGATTAAGAATAACTTCAGGCCATAAGCAACATTTTTATTCAGAATCTCTTTATAAAAAGAAATAGTAGAATCAGCAAGCTCCTTTTTATCCTAACACCAAACTCCATCATTAATTTTCATTTTGTGAATGTGATTTATAGCCTTTTTCTTTTTAGCAATGGCATGAAAATCTTTAGTATTATGATCACCATCAGAGATCTATTTCATAGATGCTTTTTGTTGCTAATAGGTCTCCTCGATGTCTTGAAAACATGTTAACCAATCTTTAGCTTGAGCCAACAAATGAATTTTAGAAGGATCATTAACAACAATGTCTTCCAAAACTATAACCTCATTCTCCATATCTTTGATATTGTCAAAAGGTTCTTGAAATAATGTTAATTCTACCAAGTAAGGCATTGTTTAAGCCTTTTTAATTTGAACCACAATCTCCTCATTCCAAAAATAGAATCATCAGGATGAAGAGGTTTACCCCAGTTAGTAGCAACAACATCCAAAAATTCATCATCAATGAGCCACATATTTTGGAAGCGAAAAGGGATAGGGGAGGAAGATTTACAAGCAATAAAATTTACAGTGATAAGCAAAGGAGAATGGTTTGAAAGGATTCTTCTTAAGTGCTCCACAAAAGTACTAAGGAGAATATTAATCCATAAATGATTAAAAAGTACCCAATCTAGCTTTTGCCAGAGTCTATAATTATTTCAAGTAAATTGAGACCCACTAAAGCCAATATGAATAGAATGACAATCAAGGATCATGTTATTAAAGTCTTCCATAGAAAATAAGTTTAGAGCATTACCACCAACCTGTTTAGAGGGAGAAGAGATAGTATTAAAGTCCCCACCCAAAAACCAAGGAGCATCAACAGAAGAAGAAAAACTGATAAGATCCTTCCAAAGAAGTCATCTACCATTTCTATTACAAGAAGCATAAACAAATGAGCCAAAACAACACCAATTATCATAAGTAATCTTAACATTCACAACATAAGATAAATCATCCAAAACCTATAGAACATATGGAATATTCCAAAAAATCCAAATTTTATTGCTCGAGTTAGCAAAAAAATTAGAAAAACCAATCATTCTCGTAACAAAAGAAAAGTTATAAGGAAGAATAAAAGGTTCCAAAATAGCCAAAAAGGAAATGTTATGAGAATGAACTAAATTTCTAATTCTATTTCTAACATAGAGGGTACTAATCCCTCTCATATTCCAAATTAAGAAAGAAACCATTTATTTTTGGGAAAAAGAGCTAGATCTAGTAACTCTGGCAAAGTTAGGAAATTTAGTTTTAGGAGTTTTATTTTTCTTTCTAAAAACCATTTGTAATTTATTAGTCATATCCACAACATCACCTTCTGATAGAGATTGTTTAGGGGTATGTTTGGAATAAGGTTGCACATTTAAACCATCATTGCATGCCACTTCACCTTCTTCCAAATCATTATTATGTTGAAGTATCAAATTAGAAATCAGTTCAAAATTAGATGAAGAAGCAAGAGAAGGATTAGAACCATTTAAAGCACAAGTTCCCAATTAGGATTAGAAACTATATCCTTAGTTTTCTCACCATTCAAGCCCTCATCAAGGATTACATTTTCTTTAATTAAAGGTGACAAAGATGTAGGAATGGAATCTTTTGAGATAAAATCATCATCCATAAGTTTCGAAAACATATTATTGTCCATATTATTACCAATATCAATGGGATTCAAATGTATAGGCCCATTACAAAATAATGCATCCTTATTACCATGACTGACATCCAAAAGCTGATCAGGCTTAACAACTACAGCATTGTTCAAAGGAGAAGTGGGAGGATCAAGGCAATGACCCTCGGCTTTTGGTAAAGAGTTATCCATTGGAACAACTTTCAGTGGTTTAACCAAAGGTGCCTTAGGAGTGGGATCCGAGTTATTATGAATGGGTTTTTAAGGTGAGGGTGAACCACAAAGCAATTCAAACTCCATGACCATGAATTTTGCAATGGGAACAAAAAATAGAAAATTCTCAAAATCCACTTTTGCAAATATCCATATTTCATTGATTCTAGCCAAATTTCCTTGGAATTTTTTAGTTATATCCAACTGACTAGAATTCCAACCAACGATGGCCGTATTAGAAGCCCATATCAACTTGAGGTGGATGATCAAACAGCACACCCACAGTAAAAAGAAACTCATGATTAATGAAATGGACATGCAAATTGGGAAGAGAGATTCAAACCAGAACAATAAGATATTCCTTAATATTAAAATGGGGCCTCCATTTTAACAATCGCATCTAATAATTGAAAACAAAATACGAGCATCGAGAGAAAACTCAAAAATAAAGTCATTTGAAAGTCGAATCAAGACATGAAGGGAATCAATCAATTGACGTAAAAGATACTGAGAGTTTCAAGCTATGGAAATATGATCTAATATTCTCAGTAGACGCAAAAGCAAATTTACCCTAAACCTAAAAAAATTTGCATCCCATCCTAAAAAAATAAACCTAAACACTTGATGTTTGATGCTTACATATGGTGTCGCCCTTGAGATGATTAACCGATTAGCCTTTTCTTTATCTTATTTTTCTATCCGCTCTACTCTTTATGCTTGATTTAGTATTTCATTTTATGTACTCATCCCTTTAATCATGTTGCAAATCTCTCGGTGTGTTGGGAGACTAATGTTGTTGATTGTCCGGTTTCAAAAGGAGCAGAAGTTTGTTTCTAATTTCATGGGTTTTTTATGGATCTGCTTTTTTTCTTAGCTTGCTTTCCTTAACTATTGTATTAGGGGCTTATCTCCATAGGACTCTTTGTAGAGCATTAGCTTAGAGATTTACCTCTAAGGACTTTGTACCTTTTCAGTGGTAATAAAATTTCTTAATTTCCTAAAACCCTAAAGCTAACCCTAAATCTATAACCCCAAACCCTAAAGTCCTAAACCCTAAACACTAAATCATAAACCCTAAACCCTAAACCCTAAACCCTAAACCCTAACCCTAACCCTAAACCTTAAACCCTAATCCCTAAACCCTAAAACACTAAAACCCTAAATCTTAAACCCTAAACTAACCCTAAACCCTAAAAAACCTAAACCCTAAACTCTAAACCATAAACCCAAAAACCTACAACCCTAAACCGTAAACCTTAAGCCCAAAAACTTACAACCCTAAACCCTAAACACTAAACTTTAAACCCAAAACCCTAAATCCTAAAAACCAAAAACCTAAAAACTTAAACTAAAACTAATTAAAACTTAAAAATAAAATAAATAAAAAACCTAAATCTAAATAATATAAAAAATAAAATAAAATAAAAACCTAAACTAAAACCTAAACCTAAACCTAAAAATAAAATAAAATAAAATAAAAATAAAATAAAATAAACTAAAATAAAATAAATAAAAACCTAAATAGACTAAAAAATAAAATAAACCTAAGAATAAAAACCTTAATAAAATAAAAACTAAACTTAAAATAAAATTAAATAAACCTAAAATAAAATAAAATAAAACCTAAAAATAAAACTTAAAAATAAATAAATAATAAAACCTAAACCCTAAACTAAAAAAACTAAACCAAAAATAAAAATAAAATAAACAAAATAAAATAATCCTAAACCTAAACAAAATAAACTAAACTAAAATAAATAAAACCTAAACCTAAACCTAAAATAAGCCAAACCTAAACCTAAACCTTAACTAAATAAAATAAAATAAACTAAAAATAAACCTAAACCTAAACTAAAAAATAAAACCTAAAAATAAACTTAAAACCTAAACATAAAGAAGTAAAATAAAAACCTAAACCTAAACCTAAAAATAAAAAATAAAACCTAAACCTAAAAAAAAAAATAAAAATAAAACTCAACTAAAAAATAAACCTAAACCTAAAACTAAACCTAAAAAATAAACTAAAATAAAAAACCTATACTAAAATAAATAATCTAAATTAAATAAAAATAAAAAATAAATCTAAATAAATATAAAAAATAAAGTAAACTAAAATAAATAAAAAATAAACTGAATATACTAAATATACTAAATAAACCTAAACCTACCAGTTTACGAAATTTAAAAAAAAAGACCTTAATCACTAAATCCTAAACACAAAATAATAAACCCTAAACCTACAACCCTAAACCCTACTCCTTGAAAAATGCTAAACCCTAAACCTTAAACCCTAACCCTAAACCCTATACCCTAAAAGAATAAACCCTAAAACCCTAAACCCTAAACCCTAAAAGAATAAGCCCTAAAACCCTAAATCTAAACATAAATAAAAATGAATAAGAAAATCCTAAACAATAAACCCTAAGCCTACAACCTAGAACCTACAACCCTAAACCCCAAACCCTCAACTTTAAACCCTAAACCTTAAACCTTAAACCCTAAACCCTAAAAGCCTAAAGAAAATAAAACCAAAAAAATATAAACCTAAATAAAATAAAATAAAATAAAATAAATACCTAAACTAAAACTTAAAATAAAATAAAATAAAATAAAAACTAAAAATAAATAAATAAAAACCTAAACTAAATTAAAAAATAAAATAAACATAAGATTAAAAAATCTAAAAAAAATTAAACTAAACATAAAATAAAAATAAATAAACCTAAAATAAAATAAAATAAAAACTAAATAAAAACCTAAACCTAAAAAATAAACCAAAAAATTAAACCTAGAAAAAATAAAAAATAAAACACAAACCCTAAACTAAAAAACCCTAAACTTAAGAGAAAAATAAAATAAATAAAATAAAATAAACATAAACCCTAAACTAAAATAAACTAAACTAAAATAAAAAAAATCTAAACGTAAACCTAAACTAAATAAAATAAAATAAACTAAAAATATACCTGAACCTAAACAACAAAATAATCCCTAAAAATAAACCTAAAATAAAAACCTGAAATCAAATTGTAAACCTAAAATAAAATAAAATAAAAACTAAATAAAAACCTAAACCTAAAAAATAAACCAAAAAATTAAACCTAGAAAAAATAAAAAATAAAACACAAACCCTAAACTAAAAAACCCTAAACTTAAAAGAAAAATAAAAAGATTAAGCTTAACCTAAAAATAAAAAATAAAATATAAACCTGAAAAATAAAATTAAAATAAAACTCAACTAAAAAATAAACCTAAACCTATAAACCTAAACCTATAAAATAAATTAAAATAAAAACCTAAACTAAAATAAATAAACTAGAAATAAATAAAATAAACTAAATAAAAAGTAAAAATAAACCTAAATAAATATAAAAAATAAGGTAAACTAAAATAAATAAAAAAATAAACCAAATATACTAAATAAACCTTAACCTACCATTTTACTTAATTTTTTAAAAAAGAACTTAAACCCAAAATCCTAAACCCTAAACCCTAAACCCTAAACTTACAACCCTAAACCTACAACCCTAAACCCTAAATTGTAAACCTTACACTTTAAAAAACCCTAAACCCTAAACTCTAAACCCTAAAAGCATAAACCCTAAACCCCTAAACCTTAAACCCTAAACCATCAACCCTAACCCTAAACCCCAAGCCCTAAACCTAAACCTAAACTTAAAGTAACTTAATAAATTAAAAAATAAACCTAAGCCCTTAAACCTATTAAACCTAAACCTAAAACTAAACCTAAACCCTAAGAATGGGTAGAACATTGCGGACAAGCACATCACTATCTATCAGGCTCAATCTAGATCTAGATGTGTAGGTAAAGGCGGACGCAACAGTTATCACAGTGGTGGTGGAGGATCTAGAGGTACTAGTGGATATTGAGGAGGTGGTCGGAGCAGTGGTTGTTATGGAGGCGGGAGGACCAAAGGTGGGGGATCTAGAGTAGCTGGTGGATATACGGGCTCATTTTTTATCTATGGCATCACTTGTGTCTTATAAAACTTGGTGTGTTACCTAGTTGATGAAATAAAAAAGAACAAAGGTTTAATCTTAATTTATTATCTATTAAAAAAATAAAAACCCTAAACCCTAAATTAAAACTTGAATCATAAACCTAAAACCTAAACCTTAAACCCAAAACCCCAAATTCTAAAAACTCTAAACCCTAAACCCTAAAATAAACTAGAAAACCTAAACCTAACAGTTTACTTAATTCAAAAGAAATAAAAAATAAAAAAATCCCAAACCTAAAATTAATGCTAGACCCTAAGCCCTAAACCCTAAACCCTAAACCCTAAACCCTAAACCCTAAAACCCTAAACCCTAAACCCTAAACCTTAAATCATAAACCTTAAACCATAAATCCCTAATCCCTAAACGCTAAACCCTAAACCCTAAACTCTATTAAAAAAAAGGCCTCAAACCCAAAACCATAAACTAAAACCTAAACCCTAAACTTAAAACCTAAACCCTAAATCCTAAACCCTAAACCCTAAACACTAAACACTAAACCCTAAACCCTAAATCTTAAAACCCTAAACCATAAACCATAAACCCTAAACCCTAAAACTTAAACCTAAATAATAAAATAAAGTAAAAACCTAAATTAAAAACCTAAACCTAAACCTTAAAAAATAGAAAAAAAATAAAATAAAATAAAATAAATCAAAACCTAAACTTAAGAAAAAAATAATATAAACTTAAAAATGAAAAACCTAAATAAAATAAAAACTAAACCTAAAATAAAAAGAAAATAGACCTTAGATAAAATTAAATAAAAAGAAAATGATAACCTAAACTTAAAACATAAACCTAAAAATAAATAAAAAATAACTCTTAAACCCTAAACTAGAAAAAAAAAGATAAACCTAAAATAAAAATAAAATAAACAAAATAAAATAAATGTGAACCTAAACTAAAATAAACTAAACTAAAATAAATAAAACCTAAACTAAATAAAATAAAATAAACTAAAAATAAACCTAAGCCAAAATTAAGAAATAAAACCTACAAATAAACCAAAAATAATAATCTAAAACCTAAACCTAAAAAAATAAAATAAAAACCTAAACTTAAACTTAATAATAAAAAATAAAACCTAAACTTAAAAATAAAATAAAATTAAAACTAAACCAGACCTAAAAAAAATAAACAAAAATAAAAAACCTAATATAAATAAACTAAACTAAATAAAAATAAAAAAACATAAATAAAAATAAAGAGTAAAATAAACTAAAATAATTAAAAAATTAATTAAATAAAAAATTAAACATAAACTTACCTATTTACTTAGTTTTTTTAAAAAAAACCCTAAACCCTAAACTATAAACCTTAAACCCTAAAAGCCCTAAACCCTAAATCCTATACCTTAAACCCTAAACTCTAAACCCTAAACCCTAAACCTACAACACTAAACCCTAAACCCTGAATCCTAAAAAACCTTAAAGCCTAAAACCCTAAACCCTAAACACTAAACCTAAAAAACTATAAACTCTAAACCCTAAACCTTAAACTAACCCTAAGCCCCACAGAACCCTTAACCTTAAACCCTAAATAACCCTAAACTCTAGAAGCCTAAACCCTAAACCATAAACCTTAAACCCAAACCCTAAACCCTAAACCCTAAAACCCTAAATCCTAAACTCTAAACCCTAAACCCTAAAACATTATAACCAAAACCTAACTCTAAATCCTAAACCCAAACCCTATACCTAAACCTTAAAAGCATAAATCCTAAAACCCTAAACCTTAAACCATAATCACTAAACCTTAACCGTAAACCCTAAACCCTAAACCCAAAAAATAAATTAACTAAATAAATTAAAAAAGAAACCTAATTCATAAAACCTAATAATCCTAAACCTAAATCTAAACCCTATGAATGGGAAAAACTTTGATGGTAGGAACATCACCACAACCGTGATCGGCCTAGATAAGGGAGGAAAAATAAAATGGTTTTCATAGTGGTAGTGGGAATTTGAGGTGCAAATAAGGCATAAAATATAGAGGAGTGAAAGTTACACCTGGTGGTGGTGGAAGAAGAGATAGATAATGGTGGATCGCTACTTGAGAGGCTCGGGTGGTTCTAATGGGAAATAGAGAAACTGAAGAACAATAAATAATAAAACTTACACTAAAGCTAGGTTTTAATTTGCTCATGCATGCTCATTTTTTATCTATGCTTGTGTCTTAGAAAACTTGATGTGTTACTTGTTGATGAAATTAAAAGAAGATAATCAAAATTTATTCTTTAAAAATAAAACCAAAAACCCTAAATCCTAAACTAAAACCTGAACCCACCTAAACCTAAATCCTAAACCCTAAACCCTAAACTTTAAAAACCTAAAATCTAAAACCCTAAACAAGAAACCCTAAACCAATAAAAAAAAAAAATAAAATAAAAATAAAAAAATAAAACTAAAATAAAATAAATAAATACCTAAACTAAACTAAAAGAATAAAAAACTTAAATAAAATAAAAACTACACCTAAAACAAAAATAAAAACTAAATAAAAACCTAAACTTAAAAAATATACCTAAAAATTAATAAAAAATAAAACCTAAACCCTAAACTAAAAAAAAACATAAACTTAAAATAAAAAATAAACCTAAATCTAAACTAAAATAAACTAAACTAAAATAAATAAATCCTAAACCTAAAATAAACTAAACCTAAACCTAAATCTAAACTAAATAAAATAAACTAAAAATAAACCTAAACCTAAACTAAAAAATAAAACTTTAAAATAAACCTAAAATAAAAACCTAAAACCTCAACTTAAAAAAGTAAAATAAAACCTATAAAATAAAATAAAATAAAATCTAAACTAAAACATAAACCTAAAAAATAAACTAAATAAAAACCTAAAATAAAATAAATAAAATAAACTAAATAAAAAGAAAAGTGATCCTAAAAAATAAAAAATAAAATAAACTAAAATAAATTAAAAAATAAACTAAATAAACCTAAACCTATCAGTTTACTTAATTTAAAAAAAAAATAAATAAAATAAATAAAACCCTAAACCCTAAACCCTGAATCCTAAACCTTAAACCCTAAACCCTAAACCAGAAAGCCATAGCCTAAATCCACAACAAAACCTAAACCCTAAACCCTAAGCCCTAAACCCTAAACCTAAAACCCCAAACCCTAAACCCTAATCCCTAAACTAACCTTAAACCCTAAGATAACCCTAAACCATAAACACTAAAACCCTAAACCTTAAAGCCTAAACATTAAACCCTAATCCCTAAACCCTAAACCCTAAGCCTGATACCCTAACCCTAAATCCTAAACCCTAAAACCCTAAACCCTAAACCCTAAACCCTAAACCCTAAACCCTAAACCTTAAATCCTAAACCCTAAACTTAATCCTAAAAAACTAAATAAATAAAAAATAAACCTAAACAATAGAACCTAATAAACCTAAACCTAAACTTAAACCCTAATAATGGGAAGAACCTTGAAGGTAGGAACATCAACCAGTCGGCCTAGAGGGTGATGCAGATGGTGGTTTGGTGTAATGATATGGAAGTGGTGGTCGAGAAGTGGTTATGGAGGCGGGAGGAGAGACAGATGTTACAATAGTGGTGGTCACTTAGGGACAGATCAGGAATATGATGGTGGATACCGCTGCTCAAGAGGTGGTGGTGGTTCTGATGGGAACTAGAGAAACTAAAGAACGGTCAATCCGATCTGCTGCTTATGGAACTGTGTCCTTATAGTATAGACAATTTTAATTATCTGGGGTTTTTCATTTACTTTATGCATGCTCATTTTTTATCTATGTCATCGCTTGTGTCTTAGAAAACATCGTGCGCCACTTGGTTGGTGAAATTGAAAAGAATAAATGTTGTATATGAATTTATTCTCTATTAAAAAAACCTTAAACCCTAAACCTAAAACCTAAACCCTAAACCCTAAAACCATAAACCCTAAACACTAAACAATAAACCCTAAACACAAAACCCTAAACCCTAAAACCCTAAACCATAAACCTATTGACCTCACTTTTGGAGTGAGCTCTCAACTTCCTTATCATACATCTAGGACTCTCATAGACACAAAGAGTTCCTCAGTCTTAAGACACTTGTAGTGATTAGGTGAACTCTTAACCTAAACCTAGAGACTTAGAAGAGCCATAGGGGTAGGTTGTGCCTTAGAGATTTAGGAGAACTTCCCTACCCTATAGCCCAAACCAAATCCTTGCTTCATTCTTCCAAATCAAATCTCAAATATAAATCTAAATTCCAAAATCAAATCCAACTATCAAATGATTCAAACCCATGATCAAATTCAAACTCTAAATCCCTTCTTAAGCCCTTTGATTTTATCTTATGGACTTAGCCTTAACCAAATTCAAATCACAATTCAATTAATTTTTTCAATTATCAAATTCAATCTCAAATAAAATTCTAAATCATAAATTAATTCCAAACACCAAATGATTGAAACCCAAATCAAATCAAATTCTTGATTTTAGCCCTTTTAGACAAATTCTTGAACTTGGCTAAATAATACCCAAATTAATTCAAAACTTATGGATTTCCTCATTATTCAAACATTCCTACAATCATAGATCCAAATATAAATACAAACTATAATTATCAAACCAAATCCAAGATAATCTAAATCAAACCAAAGTTAGCCCTTTTTGACTTGAAATTATCATATGAACCAAAATCCATATGGATCCAAATTACTTGCAATTGGATTTATATTTCTATATCAAACCCATTTATCAATATAATTAAACTTGAATCAAGCCATGATCAATTAACCCATTTAGGTCCACTTGACCCAAAGTGACCTAAAAGACCTTTTCAAGACAAGATCTAATTCAACCCAAATTAGATTGAACTAAGCCCATCCAAACCTCACAACATGATCAACAATCATCTTTGGATAATTAATTATCTTGAATTGGGTTAAACTAAGTCAACCTAGCCTATTGAGCAAGTCAATATTTAGCCCAAATGAAACCCAAATTAGACAAAATCTACCATAAACCAAATTGATTGAAACCATTGATACAAACCCATTCCTAACCAATGATTGAACATGACCAAACCCTCACTTGAGCCATACCAAGCCCAATTGGCTATTTGACCCAAGTTGACCCAAATTGGCCTAAAAGGCCAAAATAGGGAAAATCACAATCCAACCCAAATTGATTGCAACCAATGGCTCAAGTTCATTCAAAATCACTTATTAAACTTGACCAAAACCATGATTGAGCCCAATTTGACCAATTGGTCAACTTGACCTAACTTAACCCAAATTGACCTAAAGGGTCAAATTAGCTAAAATCTAAATTATTTCCAAATTAAACCAAACCAAAGCCTACAATCATTTCCAATTGAACTTGACCCAAACCTTGGTTTGACCCAATTTGACCAATTGGTCAACTTGACCCAACCTAACCCAATATGACCCAATAGGTTAAATCAAGCCAAATCAAATCAAATAAACTCCAAACCACTTGAAATTGGGCTAACTCACTTTTGACGCATCCCAAATCTGCCCAAACCAAACCCATAGCCAAATGACCATTTTGCCCTTGGGTTTACGGCATCCCATGAGATAAGAAAGATGCTCATTTCATCATTTTCTCCCCCTGGCCACTTGACACCCAATCATAAGTCCACTTAGGTACCTAGGTCCATGGTTGACCTTACCCAAAGGTGGTTGGGTCGGCCATGATCCATGGCAAAGTCAAATCACCTCCCCATCCCCACTAGAGCTTTCCAAATAGCCATAGGACTCCCACTACTCCCTTGATAGCCACCTCCACACCATCACCCAACCAAACTTATCCACATCATGCATAGAAGGACCTCCACCACCTCAGTTTTGGCCAATTGATCAAGAAAATTCCAAAGAAGCTGTGGTCGTTAGATCCAAGGAATGATGGGGTATTCCCCCCTCATTCTCACTCAAACTCAGACACTCACACTTCATTCAACTTTAGCAGCCAGGGAGAGAGTTCCTAGAGAAATTTGCAAGCCTTCCCACACTCCCAAAAATCCACATTCTTAATTTACGCAAAACCAAAATAAGGGAGGCCACCTTCGATTCTCATTTACTAGAACCCCAACCAAAGTGCAATTAACTTTGTACACACCTTCCTTGGAGCCAAACAAGTGAGAATGAATTATTTCCCAAGCTTCTCGATGGTCAGAGGGTAGAGTTCGATCAAGCTTGAGCACCTACGCCTAGTGGGCATGTCTTTCGAGCAAACTACACCAAATCAAAGCTCGTGCGGCTCAACAGAACTTAAATTTCTACCAAATAAAGCTTTCTCAATTTTTGGAACTAACGGTCAAAAGATTCGGTGAGGTATGCCATTGAAACAGATCCTTGAATGAAAATAGGTTGGTCTTTTATGAAAGAAAGTTTCATGTCATGTGATATCCTCCATTTGATCTTCTTATTGTGCTTCCTCGAAGGTGTGGGATCATTTTTATCTCCATCCGAGCTTGGGTGAACTTGGATCAAGCGATGATCGATGGATGGCAGCCATTGTTTGAAGCTTGGGAGGAGATAGATCATGGAATGTCCATCCCCCATGATTGGGATGAATGATCCTGATCTAATCAAGCATAGAACCTCTGATTAATCCTTCAAATTTGTAAGTTTAATCATGGTCATCCGATCTTAGATCAGACAGTTCACAGAGTTACCACGTGCACCACCATCTGAGTCATCACTTGGATGTGATAACTTAAATAGTAAATCCCATCACGCCACATGGAAAGCACACCACATCAATGCGCCATGTCAGCCGCCATGTGGCCCGATGGGTTTAAGGCTCTAATTAGGGCTAATTAACTAGTTTTTAATCCTGAAACTTCCTAAATTCATAACTAATTCTAGAAAAATCCATAAAAAATACAAACTTAGGCTCATTTTAAAGATAATTTAGAGTAAAATCCAGGAAAAGTATTATTAAATGATTTTGAGCAGTGGATTTAGCTTAATTGGAAATGCAATTAGTCTAATTACTCCCTAACTAACCATCCAATTAATCTCAAACTTTCTGTGCATATTAATAGGGATGACCTCTACCACCCCTATTTTTTTGGTATTTTATTGGTTGCTTAATTAGGGAAACTAATGGGTTAAGGCTTAATAAGTTTCTTAATATAATTAGTGATAATTAAGCAAATGAATAGTAAATTAATCAATCAATTAAGCTTATTAACCTCTGTTAATGATGATGAAGTCTAGAGAAATGGATTGGGACTCCTCTTCCAATCTTTTCTTTAAATCTTCTCTAATCCCTCTTAAATTATTAATTAATTAACAAGATTAATCAAAATCCAAATGATACCTGAACATTAATCAACAAATTATAAGGATTTAAGGATTGAGACTTAGGCTCCCTTCTTTGTCTCTCTTCAATCTCATTTTGATTAGTTAAGGTTGAGTAAGGTTTATTTAGTTAATTAATGAATTAAATTAATTTAATTTAATTTATTTCTAAAATTTAATCTTGGGTAGCTCTTTGGGTGTTCAATAATCCAAAGGGGGAGGTAATGAAATTATGGTTAGCTCACATGTGTGAGAAAACTATAAAAGTAGTTAAGTTAGATCCCTTAAGCTTAATTAACTATTAATCATGAGCCAATTACATTTCAAATTTACTTTCCATGTGGTTGCATATCATATTAGCTCATTATTAATTGGTTAATTAACGTGATGTAGGTAAGGTAATTGGCTTAATTCATACCCCAACCTAATTAAACCATAAAATTAACTTAAATACTTCTTCATTAAATCAATTAACTCACACTGAGGAATGGGATTAGGATCAACAAATCTCTTTCATTTCCTAAATGAAATCAAATTCATAATTAAGAAATCTAATTAAAGGACTTTAGTTTATTTTAAGTGGGTTTATTTAGTATGATTATCCTTAGAAATTAATTGGAATGAAAGAGATAATGTGCTTATGTTCCTTTATTTCTTTCCAATCATGTTAAATGTTACTTCCCATGTGTAATCATGCATTCAATTTTTTTTAAATTAACTAAATGAAATGGTTTCTTTTATGCCAAATTGCATGTGTTGATTTAAATTAAAAATAGGTGTCGCTATTATCACTATTAAATCAAAAGTTATTTTCAAAAGCACATAAATCAATTATAATAAATGATGTGATGTTAATTACAAATATCTATAGGTTTACATATGTTGATAATATAAGATATGCAATATGAAGCTCTGTATCTTTATCTTACATGGATTCACATAGGAATTACAAATGTATAGTTCATTTGAAAAGCGCACAACATTTGTCTAAATCAATTTCTATGCATTTCCATGCTAAGACTTAGGAAGAATTTCATACCATATATGTAAATCATATATACGAATCAAATATTACTTCTTGCATGACTTCTTCTTCTTGTGGTTCCTTTCATACATTCATCTGTATCTGAGAAAAGTGATATATTATTCTGGACACCCCGGGGTTGCGAGGCTTTAAGTAGCCCTAAGTAGGTCTTATACCTTATGCCCCTGTCATAGAACAATTGTGTCATACCCACTTAAAACTCTTATACATGTGCATGTGTGATGTGACCAATGAATAAGAATCATAAGTCATATAAGTCAAATATAATTTTTTACATGGGTTTTTCCAATCCTTGTAGTTACTTATATATCTATATCTATCTAAGAAAAGTGGTATATTAGTCTAGATACATCGAGGCTGTGAGGGTTTAAGTAACCCTAAGTAAGTCTTGTACCTTACGCCCCTGGTGCAGAATAATGGTGATGTACTCACTTAAAACTTTTATACATGTGAATGTGTATCTAGCTAATGGATGAAAAATCCCTCCTTCTACTAAAAGGCATGCATTTATAATTCAATCAAATGAAATAATTAAATTTCAAACACACTTCTTTGCATTCATCATCAAGTATGCTAAAATATAAATTGCATGTATAGGTATGCTTAGATTTAATCATATGCATGATAAGCATGATGGAAAGAAATGAATAAACATGTGTTATGTGATAGTAATTCATTCTAATTAATCTTAAGATGTCTTTCTTATTGAATAAGGTTGTTTAGAGTGAACCTAAGCTTAGGACTAATTATAACATATAATATGTTATTCACTAAAGGAAATTGATTAGTTAACTTACTTTAGAAGTGACTTAACTAGAATGAAATAGAGGTTCTCTCTTCTTCTCTTTATAACACTTAGTTGTTAAGTGTATACCATATGAAATAAAAGAAAACACTAAGTAAAATCTTTAAATCAATCAAATCACTTAAAGAAAAATCAACCTCTTTATAAATTAAATCTCTCACACTTAGCAAATTACAACTCTAAAGCCTATTTAGAACATACCACACAAGCTTTAATTTATGCACATTAGACTAAGTAACCATTTATAGCTTTATGCTAGTGAGCTGTATGGTTTAATGTATGCTTGTTTTGTGATGTATTATTGTAGATTGGATGTTTGGGTATATGTGCGTAGACTAGATGTTGGGCCGATATTAGCCTAATCATGCTTTCTGCAGGGGGTGTGCTTAAGGGGCTACTAAATAAAAATATAAATGTTTTTTGCTGTGCAGGTTGCTTAGCCCCTAAGACTAACCCTAGTTAGGACTAGTGGGCTAGGTTACCCATGTGTAGGGTGCTAAGTCTAAATTATTCATATAATTCTTGGGTTGTATGGTGAGTTTAGCTAACATTTATTTTGTGTGTAGATTTACTTTCCTTCTTTTAATATAATTTTGTACTAGGATTAGGATGAGTATAATGGGGGACTAGGATGAGCATTGGTGATAATACCAAGTCTTATGTACCATGTGATGCCTTTGGAGCAAGCATATCCAAATCAATCCAAAAAGAAGGAAGAAATAGAGCAAATCAAATGAAGAAATGAAAGATGAAGAAATGAAGAAGGAAGAATGAATAATGAAGACCATAATAGGATCCATAACATTCATCATTTGTAATTATAATTTTTCTCATGTAATCTGAGTTGTATAAGAGTAGAACTTGGCTACCCAGATTTCTTTTTGGGTGTACAGTGAAACCAGACCGCATTGGCCTTTTATTCTTTTCTGATGGCTTTGTAAAAATTATTTGATGTTTTATTTAGCTTGTGCATTAGAAAAAGCATTCCATTTCATAGTTTGTTTATGATTGGTGATTGTTGTATGGCCTGGATGTGATTAGGCTCTTAGGATAAAAATAAATTTTCTATCCCATTAATAACTCATAACTAAACTTTCAAAACAACTCATAATCTTATATAAAAACCTAGACATTAAATCAAAATAATAAAATATTTAGCAATCCCTTAGCTAGATGTTATATATTTAATATCATGCATAATCATCTTGTTTCACCCTTGTTAAGAGAGGGCTTCCATCTTTTCCAGATAAAATGGACTTAACCTTTGAGAGCCTATGATGGAAGAACACCTCTTTCCCTTTTGGTTTGGCCAATAATCAACTTCTCATGAATTTAGGCATACAAAATCATAAAGCCTGTGTCAAAATAAAGAGTCCTAAATTAAATAAAATTTGATAACAATTTGCATTAGATTTAAGTCATTATTCATACCTCCCATGCTCTAGTCTCTTAGGGAGTGGGTTTAAGGACTTAGTCTCTTTTCTAAATAATAATAACCTAGCCATCTCACAAAAACATATGACTTGCCTACATGGATTTAAAGCATAGGAGGAGTTAGTACCACTCCAGATAATAAGTCCAAATGTGGTTTATTCTCTTATGTAGGTAAACCATATACCCACTTTTGCCTTAGATTTAGGTCATGATTTGGCCCTCGCCAAAGTTCTTTAGATTTAGGATTTGAGGCTGCTATTTCTCTTTGAATGCTACAAGCATAAGTCCTCACCTCGGTATTTCCACAATTTTATATTGTGGAATTATAAGTCCTAGATTTCTAATAAAATTTCAAATCAAATAAATAAATCTCCTCAATTTCAAATATATAAAGCCCAACCATAGATAGATTGGACTACTAGGTTTCCTAGTATCATGAGTATTCCTACGCCTCTCCTTTGGTTTCGATAATAACTCTTCCCTTTTGATCCACCCACTTGATCTTCTAAAATACAACCAATTTATTGATAGTACTATCTTTAAATTTTTTGGAGACAATAATCACCTACTTTCATCTAGAGTATTCTTAAGGGATTCATTTTTCTTAAGATGTAATTAAATATGGGGGCTTGCCTCCATAGGGAACTTAATGAACCTGGTTTAAATAAACCCTACTTTACTTTTCCAAGTAAAGTATGGAAAAAATCTCTGGTATATTCGAAGACCCATCATGCCTTAGGAGTCCTTATTAGGTGATAAGGTCCATCATACAATAGTGATTTCTATCTTTCGAGATAGTTCACTATTCCCTGATGTCATACCCGATCACCTCAAAAAGTACATCCTCAGATCTGCATGATGTCCCCTCACATATACACGCATAAATGAAATAAACACCACAAAACCCTACACTAAACTAAACCTAAACCTAAACTCAAACCTCAAATAAAATAAACACTAAAACCTACAACCCTAAACCACAAACCCTAAACCCTAAACACCCTAAACTCTAAATTCTAAATAATAAACCTTAAACCTTAAACTTTAAACCATAAACCCTAAACCAACAACCCTAAACCCTGAACCTACAACCCTAAACCCAAAACCCTAAACCATAAAACACTAAACCCTCAACCTTAAACCTAAACTTAAACCTATACCCTAAATAGCCTAAACTATAAACCCTAAACCATAAACCTAAACCTAAACCTAAACCTAAACCCTAAACCTAAACCTAAACCTAAACTAAACCTAAACCTAAAGCTAAAACCTAACTTAAATCTAAATTTAAACTTAAACTTAAACCTAAGTTTAAACTAAACCTAAACTTAACTTTAAACTTAAACCTAAAATAAAATATAAACTTAAATCCTAAACCTAAGCTAAATAAAACCTAAACTAAACCTAAACCCTAAAGCAACCTAATTAATCTAAACTTAACTAAACTTAAACCTAACTAAACCTAAACTTAAACACTAAACCTAATCAAATAATAAACTTAAACTAAACTAAACTTAAACTTAAATCTAAACCTAAACTTAAACTTAAACTTAAATTAAAACCTAAACTAAACTCCTAAACCTACCTAAACTTAAACTTAAACCTAAACTTAAACCTAAACTTAAACTGAAACCTAAATATAAACAGACTTAAACCCTAAACCTATAAACCTAAACTTAAATATAAACTAAACTAAACTCTAAACTAAACTTAAACCTTAAACCTAAATAAATCTAAACCTAAACAAACCTAATCCTCTAAACTCCAATCTTAACTAAACTTAAACCTTAAACCCTAAACCTAAACCCTAAACTTAAACCTAAACTTAAACTAAACTTAAACCTAAACCTAAACTCTAATCTAACTAAACCCTAAACCTAACTTAAACTAAACTCTAAAACTCCTAAACCTAAATCCTAAACCTAAACCTAAACCTAAACCTAAACTTAAACCCTAAACTAAACTAAACCTAAACCTAAACTAACCTAAACTAAACTAAACTAAACTAAACCCTTAAAACCTAAAACCTAAAAAAAAACCACCCTCTCCCAAGTGCTCTAGTGATTTCCTTTCCCTCTAATTTTAGTTTTGGCCGCTTGTCGGCTATTTTGCGTGATTCTCATTGTATTCCTTCTTAAATCGATGATCATTGGCCTATTTCATGTTTTCATTGGAGTAATACTGTGGCTTGGCTTCTTCCCTAATGATTCATTGGGAAAAACTGAAGGATCATATGGATCCTACTATGGCATCAACTATCTTGGCTTCAACTGCTTTGAAATCATTCAAAGGCATTCCCGTTTGGATTTCTCTCCCCAATATGCTAATTTATTTCATTAACCACCAATTCCTTTTTATTGTGGGTGCTTTATTTGGTTGGCCATTATAAATTGACCAGACAACATCTATAAAATATTATCCTTTAGTGACTAGAATCCGTGTTGAATTGGACATTACCAAGAAACACCCTAAAGAAATCTGGTTGGTATATAAAAATTATAGTTATATGCAAAGAATTGAATTTGAAAATTTCCTTATCGTTTGTTCTCACCATGAAATCCATGGGTACGATAATTCTGAATGCTTCATTCTGCATCCTCACCTAAAAAAAATCCCTATTAAGGAAACTTCTATTCCTAACCCTAGGCCAATCACTATTAAATATCAAAAATCTACTTCAAAAAAAGAAATTTTGATTGTTCCTAATAAGGATTTACCTCTTACTTCTTCTGTGCAATTGAAGGCTTCTAATGTGAGCAATAATAGTTTTTCTAAACTTTTGGATGATTATTCTATTTCCTCCTATTTAATCCTTGCATTCTTGCCAGCTTTGATTGATGAAAATGAAGATTTGATTGAGAATATAAATGAGGATATTAATGTTATGCATCATTCAAATTCAATGGATACTATGGCTATAATACCGCTTGATATTCAGGTTGAAAAAATTGATTTTATTTTCCAGATTCTGGATGATTTAAATTCTCAAAAAAGATTTTTCTTTGTCTAATAATTTGGGTCATGAAAAAGAAGGGCTTAGTGTTCACACTTGCCTTTTAATAAATCTGTTTATGCTCTCTCTCTCTCTCTCCCTCTCTCTCTCTTCCTATTCCTGATGCTCATTTGGATTTAATAAATTCTAATGTCTTGGAAGAAGGAGAACTCATTTCTAATCAGAAGATTTCTTTTAAATCTATGACTAATGTTGCTAAATCCTTCGATGATGATTATATGGGAAAAGAAAATGGTTTCCAAACTTATCATGCTAAAAAGAGAAAAATGTTAAAAAATTCCCTCCCAAATTGCCAAGAAACACTAGATCGACATGCCCTCCCTCTCCTCTCTTAACCTTTTCTTAACCCTTTTATTTCTTTATGTTTAATTTTATTGTTTGGAATGTTAGAGGGATCATCTCTATTCATAATCGATTAGAAATCTTTGTCATATACATAATATTTTTATTTTTCTAGAGCCTCTTATTCATGATAACAAAATTAACCATGTTGCTAGAATGATTGATTTCAATAAATTTTTCTATAATGTCAAGATTAAGTGTTTTTTGGAATAACTTTGTAGAGGTTTCTATTCTTGATGATTTTCAAAAAGTTGTCAATGCTCAAATCTGTTATGGTGATTATTGTGTTTTGGGCTTAGATCTCGTAGAAATCTTCTTTGGGATAATTTGAGAAATTTTGCTACCTATGTCAATAAACCTTTATTTGTTGGTGGTGATTTCAACACTATTTTATTCACTTCTAAATGAAGTGGTGGTTGCTCTCCTAATATTCATTCCATGGAAGAATTTTCTAATATGATCCTTGATTATAATTGATTGAAAGGTTCTAATTATACTTGGTAAAACTCGACATTGATAAAGGTTGGATCATTCTTTTAATACTCATTAGATTACTCAATGGCATATTACTTATCGATCATTTAAGCAGAACCTTTTCTGATCATGCTCTTTTGGTTTCTAGTAAAGATAATTATAATAGATTAAAAATTTTTTCTCCTTTTAGATTTCAAATAATGTGGATTCACCATATTAATTTTTTTAAAGTTGTGGCTAACAATTGGAAAGCTCCTTTACATCTTGATAATTTGATTATGGGGATGAATAGACTTTAGTTTAAGCTTAAATGACTTAAGCAAAATCTAGGTTGGTGGAACAAGCATTGTTATAATAACCTTTTGCTAATATCAAAGATATGGAAAAATTGGTTTGTGATCTTGAGGTCTCTATTATGTCTGATCCTTCTAAGATTAAGGACTTGACCGAGGTGAAAGATAAACTTGTTAATTTTCAAAATATGGAGGAGACTTATTGGCTTCAAAAAAGCTACTAGTAAACACATATTGCAAATAGGATATATAGGTATTTCCATGCTTTAGTTATTAAAAAGAGAGCTTTAAATAATATTAATAAAAATTAAAGATGGCAATGGAGAATGGATTATGGAGAATAATGATATTAAGGTTTCGGTTATTAATTACTTTAGAAATATGCTTAATAAGAGTTTCTCTCGAAGCTATTTCTAAATCACTTGATTCCTTCTATTATTAGAATTATGATACAATGATTTCTTACTATTGTGCCTAATGAAGATGAAATTTTAAAGTTCTTAATAGCATGAACATAGATTCTATGTCGGTCCTGAGGGTTTCATACTCAATTTTTTCAAAATTGTTGGTTTTTTATTAAAAATGATTTGATTGAGGTTATGGTTGATTATTTTTAATGGTAATCCTTTTCATAAATATTTTTCTAGCACTTATATTGTTTTCATACCCAAGAAAGACCAGACTATTGGAGTGATCTTAGACCTATTAGTCTTTATACCTTCTTCAATAAGCTGATTTCCAAAATTCTTACCATCAAGCTTAGTCTTTTGCTTCATAAAATTACCTCTCTCAACCAAACTAGTTTTGTTAGAGGTAGATCTATTTCGAAAACATTTGAGGAATTAATTCATGACTTAGATGCTAAGACTAGAGGTTGAAATGTTCTTTCCAAATTAGATATTACCAAAGCTTTTGATAATATCTCTTGGGATTTCCTTTTCCATATTATGAATTTATTTGGGTTTTCTGATAAATTTATTTTTCTTATTAAAACTTGTATTAATAATGCTTTTTCTATTTTGCTTAATGGGCTTCCTTCTTAACCCATGGCTTAAGACAAGGGGATCCTTTATCTCTCTCTTTATTTATTATTATTGTTGAGTACTTATCTAGGAGCATCAATGAGTTATTTTAAACAATCCTAGTATGTAGAACTCTTGGTGGTCTTCTTTCCCACTTAAGCTTTGTAGATGTTTTCATTACTTTTTGCAATGCTTCTATTCAACATATTAAGAACCTCAAGATTTTTTTAAATAAATTTGGTAGAGAAAGTGGTCTTTCTATCAATGATAACAAAAGCTATTTTATTATTTCTTCAAGTATCTCTAATAATAAAATTGATCAAATCCGCCATATCACTAATTTTAAACATCAACACTTACCTCTTAAGTACTAGGGTGCTCTATTTGAAGGTCCAAAATGATCCCATATTTTTTATGAGTTAATTCAAAAAAATTTAAATAAAATTTATGTTTGGGAATTCCATTTACTTTCCTTTGGTAGACTCAACTATTCTTAAAAGCACTCAATTTTATGCCTCTTTATTTGATTCAAACTATTATTCCCACTAATTCTACTCTTATAATTGATCGCCATTTAATAAATTTTTTTGGGATCCAATAATTCTATTAAAAGAATGCATTGGACATCCTGGCATAAATGCTGTGGTCCTTTGGGTGAAGGTGGTCTTTGTTGCAAACATATTCGTGAAGCTATGACTACCTTCTCTCATATGCTTTGGTGGAATTTTAAAAAGAATGATAGCCTTTGGGCTAATTTTATGATGGAAAAATATTGTTAAGGTAAACACCCTCCTATCTATGCTTATAAAGTTGGTGACTCTCTAGTTTGGAAAAGGCTTTGCTCCATTAAATGGGTTGTTGAATCATTAATATCTTGGGGTATTCATTCGGCTCTTCTTTCTTTTGGCAAGACAATTGGATTGGCAATGGCTCTTTGACTCCCTTTGATCTACACACTCTACTCTGCTATCAAAGTTAACTCTTTTGGCTTAATAACAATTGGAATGAAAACAAACTTGAGAACTACATTCCTATTTCTATTTTGACAAGTTTTGCAACATCACTATCTTTTCTAATAAACCCGATCAAATTCTTTTCAAGCTCTCTACAATGGTGATTTTGTTCTTAAAGAGGTTTGGAAATTTATTAGAAATAAACAAAACACCTCTAATGTTTTCATTAAACTTTGGAACAATATCATTTCCATTTCTTATTCTATTTTAGCTTGAGGATTTTGAATGACTTCATTCAGTAGATTCTTTGCTATGGCTTAAAGGGTTTTATTTACCTTCTAAGTGCTATTAATACATTGAAAATGTTAATCATGTTTTTGTCAATGGTGCTATTACTTCCAAACTTTGGATATGGTATGATGATTTATTTAACACTAACTATTTTCATGGCTCTCTTTCATTATATCAACTTCTTGAAGTTTGTTTCCATAAACTGAAAGGTCATATGAAAGTTTTAATTTTATTACCCTTATTTGGTTCATTTGGATGGATAGAAATGATGCTAAATATTGAGGCATCCTATGAACCATAAAAGGATCTTTGCTAGAACTAAAGAAAAATTTCATGCTTTGTTTAATGCAAATTTAATTAGTAATCTTCAATTTAGAGGTGATAAATTTGTGGTTGAGAAATTGGGTATCACTTTGCATGATGACCCTTCCTACAAGAGTATTAGGATTATACATTGGATTAAGCCTAAAGAAAATTTTATTAAGATCAATACTAATAGTTTCATTTACCCTAATAAATATGGTTGTGGTGGAATTCTTAGGGATTCTAAAGGTACTATCATCTGTGCTTTTGCCTTCCCCTCAAAGCTTGTTCTGTTATTTATGCTAACCTCATGGCTATTAATAAAGCTAATGATATTTATTTAAGCAAAGACATCTTTAATATTAGGATTGAAGTTGATTCCCTTCTTTTACTTGATATGCTCAATACTAATAAAGGGAATGCTGATTTATTTTATCTTATTAATCACACTAATAGGTTCTTTCTCAAGTTTGCTACAATATTTCTATTCTTTGTGAAGGTAATGCTTGTGCATTTCCTAGCTAATTTGGGAGCAATTAAATGAGCTCACTTTATTTGATAACCATAGCTTGCTTAAGCATCCACATGGTCTGGCTAATCTGGATAACACTAGACTACCTTGCCTCAGATTTTAACTTTCGATTATTTTGTTGATCATATTGCTATGGTGGTTTTATTCAGTCTGCTTTTTGGTTATTTTTTATTTTACTTTTTGTGCTTCCCTCAATAGGAATTGGTTTTTTGCTATTTTTCATTAGGGTCCTCGTCAATCTCACATTATATGAAAGTTGCATTGTTGGTTTTAGTTTATTTCAAATCCTAAACCCCCTTCCTCTTTACCCCCATTGTATACTTGACTGACCCTTATTTGGGTCATAGTGGTGCTATTTTTAATTAGTTTTCCTATCCTCTAGGACTGGTGGTTTTCTTTCTATGGTTTATGCTTCTTTTTCACATAGCTACTAATGTTTTGGGGGTCTCCTATTGAGTTATGGTTGTTCCTGATTTTGGCCTACCCCTTATACTAATTGATGTTGGGTTTGCCTCTGTGTTTTGGCTATTACCTTATTTGAATTGGATTTTTCGCTATGGTTGGTTCTTTGATGTTGAAATTTACTCTTCTTTCTTCTACTATTTTGGTGGTCATTTTTCATTACTGCTATTCTCTTCTGGTTTAGTTTTGAGCTTTTGGTGGTTGTTCTCCTTTCTCTTTTCTTGGGGCTTCGCTGGTTGGTTTTCCTCCCCTTGTGGATTAGAGGTAGCTTTTTCTAGTTGTTTCTCCCATTTTATCTTTGTGGTGATTATATGCTCTTTAGGTTTGAAGGGGCTTTTTTCCCCGGCCTTTTTTTTTCCTCATTGATTTGTCGCTTGTGGTTGGTAGTTCTCTTGGCATTTTATACTGTGGTTTTTTGTCCAAAGTGACTACCAATTTTGTTTCTGGTTTTTTGGAGATCTCCGTGGGTTGTGGCTATGCGCTATTGTTCTTTCCATCTATTTTGTGTTTTGTATTTAACATCTTGTTTTAGCTAGTGCTCCCTTTATTGAATTCTGTGTTTGGTTGTTGGTGGCCTATTGGTCTCTTTCAATTTGCTTAGGTTTGGTTTTTTTTTTAATTTTTTGTGGTTGTTTTCCTGGTTTGGGTTGGTGTTTTCATTTTGTTGGTTATTTTCTTTATTGATTGGTATGAGGGCAGCTACTTTGTGGTGTTTTTTTCTTCTAGACTTGGGTTTCTATTTACTAGAGGAGATGGTTATGGCTATTTTTTGTCTATGCTGGTTTACTAGCCCTCCTGATTATTTTTTTTTGAGGGTCGTGGCTCTCTCCGGCTTGGTGTCTTGGGATTGGATGTTGTCTTGCCTTGGATGCTTGTGCCTTGGCTTGGTGTCTTGGGATTTAGATTGGTCAGGTATTGAATCCCTATGGTTTATTTTGCTCCTTGTTTCCGATATTTGCCTCTTTGTCTGGTGCTAGATTTGCTATTTTTCTCGCCTTGGTGGTGGTTTTGATGGTAATTTTGGATGCCCTCTGGTCTCTATAGCTTTCCTCTCTGGTGTTGCTTATCTTCTACTATTTGCTATTTGGGTGGAGGTTTTACCCTTAGATTTGGATTAATATTGCTCTGGAGATAGTTGTGGGTTGTTGTTATGCCTTTGGGGCTATTTTGTTGGCTTGTATTGTTACTCCAATTCATGTGACCTCCTTTTGTGTTTCTTCCTTTGGTGGTGGCTTTGGTGGAATTATTGCTTGGTTTTTTAGCTTACGATCCGATCAGTAACTTTGGGGTGCTAGCTTTATGTGATTGGTCTGGGTTTTGGTGGGTTGTGGTCATTGCTTCTCTATTTGTTTGTGCGTCACTATGGGCTATTTTCCTTGATGGTTTGTTTATATCAAGTATGTCGCTATGATGGCATTGATGTTTCTTCATATCTTCTCTCGATTGGTAGCATTACATATGACTATAACACTTCTGAAGTTTGGATGCTCATATGTATTGTTTCCACTGAGATGATCTTAACAATGCCCAAGCCTTCTCTTTCTCAGCAGTCTCTAAATTGTTTACTTTATCCTTTTCCCTTGAGCTATGATTATTGCCTTTGTAGTGTTTTCAAAATTCTTTTGTAGGTTGGAACTTTACAGATGGAATGAGCTACACTCAGTCAAGTCAACTATTGTTGCTGTGGATCTTGTTTATCTTGCTTTCTCAAAGGGATCAAGAGCTACTTCTGACTAGTCCTTTTACTACTTTCATGAGTTGTAATAGTCTTATTTTGTGTCTTTTTCTCATATGCTTTTTAGCTATTATATTTGTTTTTGTTTTTCTTTTGTTTTCTTTTCCATTTCTATTGTACTTAGATGGGGGTTTGGCTCTTTTGGTCTCTTGTAGCTCTGAGAGTAGTAGAACTTTGAGCTTTACCCCTATTAAGGACATTGTATCTTTTCCTTTTATGGTAATAAAATTCTAACTTTTCCCAACAAAAAAACCCCTAAACCCTAAACCCTAAACCCTAAAACCTATAAGCTTAAACCCTAAAACCTACAACCCTAAACCCTAAACCCAAACCCTAAATCCTAAACTCTAAACCCTAAACTCTAAACACTAAATTGTAAACCCTGAAAACCTAAAAACCTAAACCTAAACTTAATAAAACCTAAAAATAAAATAAATAAATAAACCTAAACCTAAACAAAATAAAAAATAAAATAAAAACCTAAACTAAAACCTAAACCTAAACCTAAACAAAAAAATCAAATAAAATAAAAAAATAAAACTAAACTAAAATAAAATAAATAAAAACCTAAAATAAAAATAAAAATAAAACTAATATAAAATAAAATAAAAACTAAATAAAAACCTAAACCTAAAAAATAAAACTAAAATAAAATCTAAAAATAAATAAAAAATAAACCCAAAACCCTAAACTAAAAAAAGAAAAAAACTTAAAACTTAAAATAAAAATAAAATTAACAAAATAAAATAAACCTAAACTAAAATAAAAAACTAAAATAAAAAAACTAAACCTAAACCTAAAATAAACTAAACCTAAACTAGACCTAAACTAAATAAAATAAAATAAACTAAAATAAACTTGAACCTAAACTAAAAAATAAAACCAAAAAAATAAACCTAAAATAAAACCTAAACCTAAACCTAAAATAAAAATAAACTAATCCTAAAAAATAACTAAACTAAATAAATAAAAATAAAACTAAAAATAAAAAAAACTAAATAAAATAAACCAAAATAAAACTAAATAAATAAAAATAAATAAAATAAAATAAAATAAATAAAATAAAAATAAAATAAATAAATATAAACTAAATAAACTAAACTGGGGTTTACAATTTAAAATAAAATAATCTAAACCACACTAAAACTCCTAAACCTGACCTAACCTGACCACTGACCCCTAACCATAAACCCTAAACCACAAAAAACCACTGAGCCCTAAACCCAAACCCAAACCATAAATCTAACCCACCTCCCACCTAAAATCCTAAACTAACCATAACCCAAGCTTTACCTAAATAAAATCCACAAGCTGAGCACTACCTATCAATCCTAAAACCCTACACCCTAAACCCTACCCTAAACCTAACCACTACCTAAAACCTTGAGCCTCCTAAACCTACTAATAATAAACCTCTAAATAAATTAATAAAACTAAAATAACCCTAACCAAGAAACTAAGATACTTAAATAAATATAAACTAAATAAAGATAAAATCCTAAAATAAAATAAAAATAAATACTAAATAAAAAATAAACTTAATAAAAAATTTAATATAAATAAAGATAGTTAAAATTAAATTCCTATACTATGAGCCCTACCCAAATCACAGGCTATGATTCCTACCCACCCACATACTTACTGACCACCACTAAACTACCCAATCTGACCCTCAAAACCACACCCAGACCTCCCTGGAGTCTGGGCCATAGCCCACCCAGGCCACACTACACTGACCTGACCTTAAACCCTGACCCTAAAACCCTAGACCCATAACAGGCCAAGATCCACCCAGGCCTAACTATTCTGAGCCCTAAACCAGATCACAGGCCATCACTGAGGCTAAACTGGGCTCTGGGCCCTAAAACCCACATGACCTGGGCCACTGAAACTAAACCACTGAGCCAAACTGGGCCCTGAGCCCTGACTCAGGCTCACCCAAACCCTGGGCTTCCTAAAGGCCCAGGCCACTGAGAATCTGATCAAGCCCTGGGCCAACTGAGCCAACCACTAATGACCCAGGCCCACCCTACCTCTGACCTCCATGACTAACCAAACTAAACCCCAGGCCAAACCACAAACCTTACCATAAGCCTAAAAAAAAACCTAAACTAAATAAAACCTAAAATAAAAAATAAAACTAAACTGATTAAAATAAATTAAAATAAAACCAAAACTAAACTTAAACTAAACCTAAATCATAAAAATAAAGATAAAATAAAAAAAATAAACTAAATAAAATAAATAAACTAAAACTAAAATAAAATAAACATAAAATAAAAAACTAAATAAAATAAAATAAACCTAAAATACATTAATTAAACCTAAAATAAAATAAAATAAAAATATAAAACTTAAACCTAAAAATAAAAAAAATAAAAATAAAACTTAAATAAAAAATCAAACATAAAATAAAATAAAATAATAAAAAAATAAACTTAAACTATAAACTAAACTAAAATAATAAACTAAACTAAACCTAAACCAATAATAAAATAAACTAAAATAAACCTAAACTAAACTAAAAACTAAAAAATAAAATAAAACATAAACATAAAACCTAAAACATAAACCTAAATCTTAAAAATAAAAATAACCTAAACATAAAAAATAAAAAAAATAAAACTAAACTAAAAAAATAAAAACATAAACCTAACTAAAATAAATAAAAAAACTAAAGAAATAAACCTAAAAGAAAATAAACTAAATAAATAAAAATAAAAGAACTTAAATAAAATAAAAAAAAATAAAACTAAAATAAATAAAACTAAACTATAAATAAAATAAACAACCATTTTAATTTAAAGAAATAAAACTTAAACCAAATAGGCCCTAAAACTCACCATAAACCCTAACCATAACCCTAGGCCTGATCCTACCCCATCTAAACCAGAACCACAGGCCACTACCCTGAAAACCAAATACCACAAATTAAATCCTCCTAGCCACAACCTACTATACTAAACCTAAAATCCAACTGACCTCACTAGCCAACTCTAAACCTGATCTACTAAAGGCCCTAAAAAAAAAACTGGGCCATGAAACCCTAAAATAATAAAACTAAAACCTAAACCTCCTGAGAAACAGGCTAACTGAAACTAAACTAAATACTAAAAAAAATAAAACCTAACCACTAAAAAAAATAAAATTAAACCAAAACCACAAACCAATAAACTGACTATTTATAACCTGAAAACTAAATTAAAAAATAAATAAAAAATATAAAAAAAAACTGATAACTATAAATAAACTATAAAATATAAATAAACTAATAATAAATAAAAATAAATAAAAAAACTAAAACTATAAAATAAAAAACTAATATAAACCTAAACTAAATACCTAAAATAAATAAAAAAAAATAAAATAAATAATAAACCTAAAAAAAACTTAAACTCTAAACTAAAAATAAATAAATAATAAATAAAACTACCTAAAATAAATAAAAATAAATAAACACTAAATAACTAAAAAAATAAAATAAACTAATAAATACCAAATAAACTTAAACCTAAAATAAAATAAAATAAAATAAAAATAAAAACTAAATTAAAATAAAATAAATAAAACTAAACCTAAACTAAAAAATTAAAATAAAATAAAAAAAATAAAAACAACTAAATAAAATAAAAACTAATAAAAATAAACTAAATAAAATAAAATAAAAATAAAACTTAAAAAAAAATAAACTAAAATAAAATAAAATAAAACTAAATAAATAAAAATAACTAAAATAAAAATAAAATAAACAAAACAAAATAAATAAAATAAAATAAATAAACTAATAAAACACAAATAAATAAACCTAAACCTAAAAAAAATAAAATAAAATAAACTAAAAATAAAAACCTAAACTAAATAAACTAAAATAAAATAACATAAAATAAAATAAACTAAAATAAATAAAAAAACTAAAATAAAAATAAAAATAAAATAAAATAAACTAAAAAATAAACCAAAAATAAAATAAATAAAATAAAAATAAAAAAAAACTAAAATAAACTAAATAAAATAAACCAAACTAAATAAAATAAAAATAAATAAATATAAAAACTAAATAAAACTAAAATAAATAAAAATTAAATAAAACCTAAAAATAGTAGTACTTAATTTAAAAAATAAAAAATAAAATAAAATAAACCACAAGACCACAAACTAAAAACCTAAATTAAAACCACAAACCACAAATCCTAAGCCTAGGCCCTAAAATACTAAATACCACCAAACTGAAACCCAAAACCAGGCCATAAACACTGCACTAAACCCTAATGAACTGATAACCATGACCACTCCACCCAACTCCTGACCTTGACTCCTGGGCTAACCTTAACTGATGACCTCCAAATCCCAGATAAGGCTGACTAAACCACTAAATCAAGACCAAAACTAAAATCTAAAACTAAAAAGACCAAAATCTTGACCCTATACTGGCCACAACCAAACCTAAACCCAAAGGCCCTGAGCCACTCTATAAGGCCCTGACTTATCCAAAACTAAACTTGATCTGATAAACAAACTACCACTGAACTATAAACACCCTAAAAGAATACTAAAACCTAAAAAATACCATAAATAACCAAAGCCTAAACCCCTAAAAACCTACCATAAGCCCTAAACCTAAAATAAACCTAAACTAAATAAAACCTAAAAAAATAAAAAAAATAAAACTAAACTAATTAAAAACTAAATTAAATAAAACCAAAACTAAAACTTAAACTAAACCTAAATCATAAATAAAATAAAATAAAAAATAAACTAAACTAAAATAAAATAAATAAAACTAACCTAAACTAATTAAAATAAACATAAATAAGACAAATAAAATAAAACTAAACCTAAAATCATTAATTAAACCTAATAAAATAAAATAAAAATAAAAAACTTAACCTAAAAAATAAACCTAAAAAAAATAAAAATAAAACTTGAAATAAAACTAAAAAAATCAAACATAAAATAAAAAATAAAATAAATAAAACAAAATAAACTTAAACTAAAATAAACTAAACCTAAACCATAACTAAAATAAACTAAACCTAAACCTAAACCAAATAAATAAAATTAAAATAAAACTAAATAAACTAAAAACTAAAAACATAAAAAATAAACATAAAAATAAAACTATAAATCTTAAATAATACTAAAATAAAATAAAACTAAACTAAACCTAAAACTTTAAATTAAAATAAAAACTAAGAAATAAACTAAAAAAAATAAACTAAATAAATAAATAAAACTTAAATAAAATAAAATAAAACTAAAATAAATAAAAACTAAATAAACTAAATAACCTTTGATTTAAAATCTTAAAACTAAATACCCTACCATGACTCTACCAAATAAAAAAACCCTAAATCCTAAAACCCCAATAAACCCTAAACCACAAATAAACCCCACTAAAACCATAACTAAAAATAAACTAAATAAACTAAACCACTACCACAAAAAACTGAATCTAAAACCACTAAAACCCAAACCCAAACCCAAAAATAAACCCAAACTAAAAACAAACCTAACCAAACTATAACTATAAACCACAAACTAACTCTAAACCCAAAACTAAACCAACTGGCCCTTAAAACCATAAACCTAAACTAAACCTAAACCAACCACAAACCACTAAATAATAAAATCTCCAGATCTTACTACCTCCTACCTGACTGAGGCAAACCACTATAAACCCTCCTTAAAATAACTTAATTTACTAATACTCCACCTTCTCTAAACCTAGCCACAAACAAACAAAACCCTAAAACCACAAAACCTTAAACCAAACAAAACTGCCTGAATGATAAAACACAAACTAAACCTAAAAAAATAAAACCTAAACCACTAAAAAACAAAAAAAAATAATAAAACCCAAACCTAAAATCCTCCCTAAAAAAAACTAAACAAATAAACCCAAACCTAAAACCACAACTATAAAACCTAAACCTAAATTAAACCTAATAAACTAAACCTAAACCTAAAACTAAAAAATTAAAATAAACTTAAATAAAATAAACTAACCAAAATAAAATATAAATAAAACTAAATGAATAAATGACTATATAACTCTATTTAACCTTAAAGCTCTTACTAACTTAAAACTAACTAACCTAATAAACATATAAACTCTCTTCTTTATATCATGATCCATAATAAACTAAACTAAAAAACCTAAACCAAATAAAACCAAAACCAAAAAAAAAAAACCTAAACCAAAATAAACCATAAATAAAACCTAAAAACTAAAACCAAACCTAAAAAAACTTAACCATAAACCTAAAACACAAAATAAAACCTAAACTAAATAAAACCTAAAAATAAAATAAATAAAAAAACCTAAACCTAATTAAAAAAATAAATTAAATAAAAACCAAAATTAAAACTTAAACCTAAACCTAAATCTTAAAATAAAATAAAATAAAAAATAAAAACTAAATTAAAATAAAATAAATAAAACCTAACCTAAACTAAAATTAAAATAAATATAAAATAAAAACAACTAAATAAAATAAAATAAACGTAAATAGGTAATTAAAATAAAATAATACACCTAAACCTAAAATAAATAAATAAAACTTAAACTAGAAAATCAAACTAAAATAAAATAATACAACAAAATAAATTTAAACTAAATAAACTAAACTAAACCTAAACCTAAAATAAAACTACTTAAATAAAAACTTAAACCTAAACCTCTATAAAATAAAAAACTTGACTATAAGCTAAAATAAATAAACTCTTTAAATAAAATAAAACCTAACTAATAAACTAAAATAAAACTAAATAAATAACTTAAATAAATATAAAACTAAAACTAAATAAATAAAGTAAACTAAACTAAATGAAATTATTTAAATAAAATAAAACAAAACTAAACTACCCTACCAAACCCTATACCTAACCCTACCCTAAATCCTCCCACTAAAATGACCCTAAATAAAACCCACCTACCATAAACCATAAATCCAAACTAAATAATCCAAACCCTACCCAAATCCTAAATCTGACCTAAAAACCCTACCACTAAATCTACCCTATAAAAATAAACTTCTGAGCTAACTGACTAACTAAACCTAAATACTATAAACTGAAACTAAAATAAAATAAATTAAACCAAAAACTAAAACCAAACCACAAATAAAAATAAAAATAAACTAAAACCTAAACCCAAAATAAAATAAATAAAATAAACCAAAACCTAAACCAAAAAACCTAACAATTAAATAAAACTAAACTAAACTAATAAAAAAAAACTGACTAATAATAAATAACCTAAACTGATCTGATTTATAAAATACTCTTAAAAATCTAATGAAAAAATAATAAAAAATACTTATATAAATATAAAACTATGAGCCCTAACTAAAACTAATCGTTGAAGGCCCTAATGAGCTCTACTCCTAGCCAAAACTGAACCAAATAAAAAAAAATGACCAAAAAAACCCAAAACCAAACCTAAACCTTACCATAAGCCCAAAACCTAAACTAGGCTAAACTAAATAAACCTAAAAAATAAAATAAAACTAAACCTATTAAAATTAAATTAAATAAAACCAACTAAAAAATAAATCATAAAAAATAAAATAAAATAAAAAATAAATACTAAACTAAAATAAAATAAATAAAACCTAACCTAAACTAAAAATTAAAATAAACCTAAAAATAAAAAACAACTAAATAAAATAAAAACTAAACGTAAAATAGACATTAATTAAACCTAAAATAAAATAAAATAAAAACTGAATAAAAACTTAAACCTAAAAAATAAACCTAAAATAAATAAAAAATAAAACTTGAACCTTAAACTAATAGAAAATCAAACATAAAATAAAAATGAAATAAACATAACAAAATAAACTTAAACTAAAATAAAACTAAACCTAAACTAAAAAACTTAATAAAAATAAAATAAACTAAAATAAACCTAAACATAAAACCTAAAAAAAAAATAACATAAAACCTAAACCTAAACCTAAAATAAAAATATAACCTAAACATAAAATAAAATAAAAAAACTAAATTAAAATAAACCACATAAACCTACTTTAAATAAACTAAAATAAAACCATAACTGAAATAAATCTAAAATAAATCTAAATAAAATAAAAACTTTTAATAAAATAAAAAATAAATAAAAAGTAAACTAAATAAACTAAATAAATGAAAACCAACTGATTTACTTAATTTAAAAAAAGTAAAAAAAAATAACTTAACAAACTCACTAAAAATATGACCATCCTCTAAAACTAATAACCTTAACTAAACTCCACCCAAAACCCTATAAATCAACCCCACCAATAACTTAAATCTCTAAACCAAAACCTAAAATACCACTAACCTAAAAAACTTAAAACCTCCAACTAAACTAATCTAAAAAAAAAACCAAACCTGCAAACCACAAACCTAAACCTACTTAAACCACAAAATATAAACCACAAATCCTAAAACCTAAAACAAACAAAATAAAATCTAAAATAAACCAAACTAAAAATAAAACCACAAACTTAAACCTTAAAACCCAAACCATAAACCCTAAACAAACAAAATAAAACCCTAAATAAAACTAAATAAACCTAAAAATAAAAAAAAAAAATAAATAAACCAATTAAATATAAAAACCTATAATAATAAAATAAAATCTAAACTAAACCTAAAAACTTAAAAAATAAAATAAAAATAATACTATAAATAATTAAATCTATAAATAAAATAAACCTAAAAATTAAACTAAATAAATAGTTGAACCTAAAATAAACATTAATTAAACCTAAAAAATAAAATAAAATAAAATTAAATAAAACCTAAACAAAAGTTAATCCTAAAATAAATAAAAAAAGAAAATTTAAACCATAAACTAAAAAAACCTAAACTAAAAAGAAAATAAAATAAAAAATAAAATAAACCAAAATAAACTAAACTAAACTATACTAAATAAAGCTAAACTAAACCTAAAATAAACCTAAACCTAAACATAAACTAAATAAAATATAATAAATTAAAAATAAACTTAACCTAAAAAAATAAAACCTAAAATAAACCTAAAATAAAACCTAAAATAAACTAACAAATAAATTAAAAACCTAAATCTAAACATAAAAATAAAAAATAAACCTAAACATAAAAAATAAAATAAAAAAAAGTTAAACTAAAATAAACTATACTAAAATTAAATAAAAAAAATAAAACAAAAAATAAAACCTAAAACCTAAACTAAAATAAAATTAAAACCTTAAAATAAAACCTAAAAAAATAAAATAAAATTAAAATTAAACTAAAAATTAACTAAACTAAACTTAAAATAAATAAAATAAAGAACCTAAACTAAATAAATAAACTAAACTAATAAACTAATAAATAACAAAAATCTTATAATAAACCTAACTAATAACTAATAAACTAAATTAAATAATAATAAACTAATAAACTAATAACTATAATAACTACATATAATAACAAAACTAAAACAATTTAATAGATAATAAACTAATAAAACTAAAATAACTAAACTAATAAACTAACTAATAACTAATAATAAATTTAAACTAAATAACAAATTAATAAAACTAATAAATAATAATATTAATTAAATAACTATTAATAATAAAATTAAACTAAACTAATCCAATAAAACTAACTAAATAAAAAATAAACCTAAATAAAAATAAAAAATAAAATAAACTACAATAAATACAAAATAAACTAAACTAAATAAACTAAAATGATCCTAAAATTGTAAACTATCTACACTAACCCTAAACCCACCACCACCCCACCTAAACCATACCCAATAACCTCTAAAACCCTAAAACTTAAACCCAAACCACTTCATAAAACTAAATCCAACCATAAACCTAACCTAAAAACCTAAACCTTAAACCCAATCCCTAAACTAACTTTAAATATTAAACATCCTAAACCAAACTTTAAACCTAAAAAAAAACTAAACTCTAAACCTAAATCCTTAACTTAACCATGGACCCTAAAACCCCCTGGAGTCTTGGTGGATATGATGGTGGTTATGGAGGAAAAATTTGGAGGTGGGGGATCTAGAGGTGCTGGTGGATATGGAGTTGGTGGTTATGGAGGAAAGAGGAGCGATTGAGGTTACAACCATGGTGGAGGCCGAGGGATAGATCAAGGATATGATGGTCGATCTCGCTACTCTATGACAGTGTGGTTACGATGGGGTGGAGAAATGAGCAGTGACGACTTATTATTGCTAATGGAAATGTGTCTTAACATTAGAGATGGATCTAGTTATCTAGGGTTTTTTATTTGCTCTATGCGTGCTCATTCTTTATCTATGTCATCATCTGTATCTAAGAAAACTTGGTCTCTTACCTAGTTGATGAAATCCAAAAGAAGAAATGTTGAATTTGAATTTATTCTCTATTAAACACCCATCACCTTAAACCTTAAACCCTAACCACAACCTTAAACCCAAAACCCTCAAACCATAAACCTAAACCTAATCTCTAAACCAAACCTAAACTAACCAAAACCCTAAACCTAAATCCTAAACCATAAACCCTAAACCCTAAACCCTAAACCCTAAATCCTAAAAAGTAAGCCCTAAACCTTAAACCCTAAAATAAAAGCCAAACATATGATAAGAATAAAAACCCTAAAATAAAATAAAATAAAAACTAAATAAAAACCTAAACCTAAAAAATAAATATAAAATAACAAAATAAAACCTAAATCCTAAACTAAATATAAACCTAAAATAAATAAAATAAAATAAACTTAAACCTAAACTAAAATAAACTAAACTAATATAAATAAACCTAAACCTAAACATAAAATAAACTAAAGCTAAACTCTAAACTAAATAAAATAAAATAAAATAAAAATAAACCTAAACCTAAACTTAAGTAAAATAAAAAAATAAAAAAATAAAAAACATAAACTAAAACCAAACCTAAACCAAACCCAAAAAAAAAAAAAAAAAAAAGAGAAAAACTAAACTAAAATAAAATAAATAAAACCTAAACTAAACTAAAAAAATAAAACCTAAATAAATTTAAAATAAACCTAAGTAAAATGAAATAAACCTAAAATAAAATAAAATAAAAAAATAAAACTTAAACCTAAAAAATAAACCTAAAATAAAATAATACTTAAACCCTAAACTAAAAAAAACTTAAACCTAAAATAGAAATAAAATAAACCTAAACCTAAACTAAAATAAACTAAACTAAAATATGTAAAACCTAAACATAAACCTAAAATAAACTAAACCTAAACCTAAACTTAAACTAAATAAAATAAAATAAACCAAAAATAAACATAAACCTAAACAAAAATATAAAACCTAAAAATAAACCTAAAATAAAAACCTAAAACCTAAACATAAAAAAATAAAATCAAAACCTAAATCAAAACCTAAAAATAAAAAATAAAACCTAAACCTAAATAATAATAAAACTAAAGTAAAATAAACATAAACTTAAGCTAAAATAAACTAAAATAAAATAAATAAATCTAATTTTAAACTGGACTAAAATAAAATAAATATAAAGTCAATAAAATTAAAATTATAATAAACAAAAATAAAAAAATAAACTAAGCAAACATAAACTACAGTTTACTTTATTTAAAATAATAAAAATAATAAAATAATAAATAATAGCATATAACTGAGCTTAAACCCTAAACTAACCTACTGACCTACCTAAAACCCTAAAACCATAACCTGGCTTAACACTAACCCACACCTTAATAAATAAATAAATAAACCCTGGCTCTAAACCCTAAACAAACCCTAAACTTGTCTCTCACCCTAAAACCCAAACCACTACTGACCCAACTGGACCACTGTAAATCTTTACCACTAAGGCTTCAACCCTAAACCCTAAATCTAAAACCCAAAACCCACAAACTAAACCCAAACCCTAAACCTTAAAAAACCTAAAACCTAAACCAAAACTAAATAAAACCTAAAAATTAAATAAATAAAACCAAACCTAAATAAAATAAGATAAAGTAATACACAACTACCCAAACTAAACCTAAACTACTAAATAAAATAAAATAAATAAAATAAAATTAAACTAAAATAAATAAACCACCCAAAATAAAACCTAAAAAAATAAAACCTAAAATTAAATAAATAAAAAAAAACCAAAACCTAAATAAAATAAAATAAAAAGATAAACTAAAACCTAAACACAAACCTAAACCCAAACCTAAACCTAAACTAAAATAAAATAAATAAATAAAATAAAATAAATTAAAATAAAATAAATAAAAAATAAAATAAAAAAATAAAAGAACCTAAAATAGAAACCTAAATTAAATAATAAGATAAAATAAACCTAAATAAAATAAAATAAAATAAATAAAACCTAAACATAAAAAATAAACCTAAAATTAAACCTCAAAATAAATAAAAAATAAAACCTAAGCCATAAACTAAAAAAAACCTAAGCCTCAAATAAATAAAATAAAATAAACCTAAACCTAAATTAAAATAAACTAAATAAAAAAATTAAACTTAAAACTAAACCTTTAATTAAATAAAAAGAAATAAATAAAAAATTAACATAAACCTAAAGGTAAAAATAAAACCTAAAATGAACCTAAAATAAAAACCAAAACATAAAACTTAAAAAAAAATAAAACCTAAACCTAAACCTAAAAATAAAATAAAACACACCTAAATACTAAACCCTAAGAAAACCCTAAACCCTAAACCCTAAAAACCCTAAAAACCACACTAAAACTATAACCATATAAACCCTAAAACCATAAAATACTAAACCCCTAGGCAAAAGCTAAACCTAAACCTAAGGTAACTAAATAAATTAAAAGTTAAACCTAAACACCAAAATAAAATAAACCCAAACCTAAACCATAAGAATAAAGCTTGATGAAAGAATATCACCAGTAGGCCCGGTCCAGATGTGGAGGCAAATGCGATGCAGCCATTATCATAGTGGTGGGGGGGGATCTGGATGTACTGGTGGATATGAAGGTGGTGGTTTGAGTAGTGGTGGTTATGGAGGCGGGAAGAGCGACGAAGGTTACAGCCGTGGTGATTATGGAGGCTGGAGATCGGGGATATGATGGTGGATCCCACTACTCGAGGGGCTGGGGTGGTTCTGATGGGAACTAGAGAAACTGAAGAATGGCATATTTGATCTGCTGCTTATGGAACTTTATCTTTATAATAGAGACGGTTCTAGTTATCTAGGATTTTTTATTTTCTCTATGAATGCTCATTTTTTATTTATGTCTTCGATTGTGCCTTAATAAACTTGATGTGTTACTTTTTTGCTGAAATCAAAAAGAAGAAATGTTGAATCTAAATTTTTTCTCTATCAAAAAAAAAAAAACAAAAACCCAAAACCCTAAACTAAAATTTAAACCCTAAACCTAAAATGTAAACATTAAACTCTAAAACCCCTAAACCATAAACCCTAAATGGGAAACCCTAAAATGCTAAACCCTAAACCTAAACCCTAAACACTAAACCTAAACCTAAACCCTGGCGATAATCCACAGCTAAAACCTAAACAAACTAAACAAAACCTAAAATAAAATAAATAAAAAACCTAAACCAAAATATAATAAAATAAAATAAAATAATAATACTTAAACTTAAACCTAATCCTAAATTTAAAAAGAAAATAAAATAAAAATAAAAACTAAAATAGAATAAAATAAATAAAAATCTAGACTAAACTAAAATAATAAAAACACAAAAAATAAAAACTAAACTTAAAATAAAAATAAAAATAAAATAAATCTAAAATAAAATAAAATAAAAACTAAATAAAAGCCTAAACCTAACAAAAAACTAAAAAATAAAACGTAAAAATAAATAAAAAAATAAATTCTAAACCCTAAACTAAAATAAAAAACTGAAACCTAAAATAAAAATAAATTAAGCCTAAACCTAAACTAAAATTAACTAAACTAAAATAAACTAAACTAAAATAAATTAAACCTAAGCCTAAACCAAAAATAAATTAAACTTAAACCTAAACCTAAACTAGATAAAATAAAATAAATAAAAAATAAACCTAAAGCTAAACTAAAGAACAAAACCTAAAAATAAACCTAAACCATAAACATGAAAAATAAAATAAAACCATAAACCTAAACCTAAAAAATAAACCTAAAAATAAAACTTAAAAATAAATAAAAAAACAAAACCTAAACCTTAAACTAAAACAATTAACCCTAAAATAAACAAAATAAAATAAACCTAAACCTAAACTAGAATAAACTAAACTAAAATAAATAAAACCTAAAATAAACATAAAATAAACCTAAGAATAAAAAACCTAAATAAAATAAAAACTAAACATAAATAAAAACAAAATAAACCTAAAATAAACCTAAAAAAAATAAACTGAAAAGAAAATAAAATCTTAAACTTGAACAATAAAACCTATAAAATAAATAAAAATTTAAACACAAACCATAAACTAAAAAAACCTAAACTTAAAATAAAAATGAAATAAATCGAATAAAATAAATCTAAACTAATCTAAAATAAACTAAACTAAAATAAATAAAAGTTAAACCTAAACCTAAACCTAAAATAAACTAAAATAAATTAAATCTAAAAAATAAAACCTAAAAATAAACCTAAAATGAAAACCTAAAACTTAAACCTAAAAAAATTAAATAAAAACCTAAACCTAAAAATAAAATATAAAACTTAAACCTTAAAAATAAAATAAAAATAAAATTCAACTAAAAAAATAAACCATAACATAAACCTAAACTTAAAGAATAAACTATAATGAAAGATCTAAACTAAAATAAATAAAGAAAAAATAAATAAACTAAATTGAATACAAATAAAATAAAGTAAAATAAATAAAAAATAAATTAAATAAACCTAAACCTACTGCTTTACTTAATTTATTTTAAAAAAACCTAAACCCTAAACTAAGCCCTACTAACCATGAGCCATAAACCATAAACCCAAAACCCAACCAAAGCTGACACTAAAACCCTAAGCCCTAATCCAACCCTGTAACCACAAAACCCTAAACCCTAGAACCCTAAACCATAAACCATAAACCCTAAACACAAAACCTAAAAACCTAAAAAGCTAAAAACCTAAATCTAAACTAAATAAAACCTAAAGATAAAATTTATAAAATAACCTAAACTTAAATTTAATAAAAAAATAAAATAAACTAAAAACCTAAAATAAAACATAAACCTAAACCTAAAAATTAAAAAAAACCTAATAAAATAAACTAAAATAAAGAAATAAAACCTAAAATAAACTTAAAATAAAATAAAGTAAAGATAAAACATAAATAAAATAAAACTAAATTAAAATAAAACCAAATAAACCAAAATAAAATAAAATAAAAGCCTAGACCTAAAAAATAAACCTAGAAATAAAACCTAAAAATAAATAAAAAATTAACCCTACACTAAAAAAAACATAAACTTAAAATATAAGTAAAATAAACATAAACCTAAACTAAAATAAACCTAAAATAAAATAAATAAGCGAAAATAAATAAACAAAACTAAAGATTAAAACCTAAACCTAAATAAATATAAAATAAACTAAATAAACCAATGGGTTTGCTTTGTTTGAAAAACCCTAAATCTTTGGTGAGACCCTAAACCTAAATCTTAGGCCCTAAACCCTAAATGACCTCTCCAACCACCCTAAACCCTGGCTCACACTAAATCCTAAATCTAAAATCCTGAGCCCCAGGCCCCAACCCTAAAAACTCTAAACCTTAAACCTTAGTCTTAAACCCTGGCCACAAACCTTAAATCCTAAACCAGCCCAAACCTAACCCCTGGGTGTGATCCTAAACTTAAAACCCTAAACCTTAAATCATAAATAACCCCTAAACCATGAAAACTATAAACCTATAGGCTGATGGGCCTATGCTTACTGAGCTGACCTGGTGAAGGACCCCTACTGGGCCTGAGGCCTGGACGCTGGATCACACCAGTCCCTGGACCCCCTGGGCCCAAGACCTGGGCCCAACCACCAGGCCACTTACTGGGTAGCACTGAAACTCTAAAACCTATAAACATAAACCTGACTTAATAAAACTTTAAAATAAAATAAATATAAAACCTAAACCTAAATAAAATAAATAAATAAAATAAATGAAACTAAAACCTGACCTAAAATAAATAAAATTGAATAAAATAAAATTAAAATAAAATAAATAAAACTTGAACTAAACTTAAAATAAAATAAACTTTGAATAAAAACTTAAATAAAATAAAACTAAATAAAATCTAAACCAAAAAATAAACCTAAAATAAAACATAAAAATGGATAAAAGATAAAACCTAAACCCTAAACTAAAAAAAACTAAACTAAAATAAAAATAAAATAAAATAAAACTAAACCTAAACTAAACTAAATTATACTAAAATAAATAAAACTTAAACCTAAACCTAAAATAAGCTAAACCTAAACTTAAACCTAAAATTAAATAAAATAAAATAAACCTAAAGCTAAACTAAAAAAATAAAACCAAAAAATAAACCTAAAATAAAATCCTAAAACTTAAACATGAAAAATAAAATAAAATCCTAAACCTAAACCTAAAAATAAAAAATAAAGCCTAAACCTAAAAAATAAAATAAAAATAAATCTCAACTAAACAAAAACTTAAACCTAAACCTAAAAAATAAACTAAAATAAAAATCCTAAACTAAAATAAAAATAAAAGATAAACCTAGATAAAGATAAAAAATAAAGTAAATTAAAATAAATAAAAAATAAACTAAATATTCTAAGTAAACCTAAACCTACCGGTTTACTTGATTTTTTTATTTTAAAAAACCTTAAACCTTAAATTCTAAACACTAAACCATAAGTGCTAAATCGTAAACCTACAACCCTAAACCCTAGAAAACCCTAAATCCTAGACCCTAAAAGCATAAATCCTAAATCCTAAATCTTAAACCCTAAACCCTAAAGCCTAGCCGTAAACCCTAAACCCTAAACCACAAACCCTAAACCTAAACATAAAGTAACTAAATAAATTAAAAAACAAACCTAAACCCTAAAACCTAATAAACCTAAGCAAACATAAACCCAGAATGGAGGAACCTTGGATAGGGACATCACCATCAACCATGCTTAGTTTAGATTATTACATTGATGGTGGGGGATTATTGCTTTGGTGGTGGGGGATCTGCAGGTGCTGGTGGATATGGAGGTGGTGATTGGAGCACTGGTGGTTATGGAGGTGAGTGGAGCGATAAAGGTTACAGTCATTGTGGTGGAGGAGGGAGAGATTAGGGATATGATGGTGGAGCCCACTACTCAGTGGCGGGTAGTTGATAGACTAAGAAGAAAAGTTGATCCGATCTGCTGCTTATGGAACTATCTCTTTATAGTAGAAATAGTTCTAGTTATCTAAGGCTTTTGATTTGCTCTATGCATGCTCATTTTTTATCTATGTCACCACTGTGAGTCACTATAGCACCAAAGAGGAGGGAGGAAAGGGGGGGGTGCGGGTGAATTGGGTGATATTAAAAAATTTAATTTAGTAGAAAAATAATTTTTGATTTTATAATGACAAGATACAATTCTTAAAGCAAGAAAAATAAAAGTACAGTAAAGTAAAGAGAAACAATAGGCACATAATTTTTACATGGTTTGCCAAACCCCAAAATTAGCTCGTCCTCCCCACCACTTGGCTGAAAACCACTAAATGCAAAATAGCTTATAAATAGTACTCTCTATAAGCGGCAGTACAAACCCTACAATAATATGTACTCTTCAAAGGCAGTACAACCACGATATAAATTTTACGACACAAAAGAAAAATACAAAATAATAAATTTTGATAAAATATATTTCTCACAAATATACCAAGCTATCCAATTCAAAAAGTGACATCACAACATATAAATGATCACCTTTCAACTTACTAATTTGGCAAGATAGAATGCTCACTTAATTTTGATAAAAATATTAAATAAATATCTTAAAGTGATCTTATTAAGATGTTTATGTTATTACAATTTATAGATTAAAATAAAATGATTTCAGAATAAATTCACACTAGACTATTGTACGATAAATTAAATTTCAGCAAGGAATAATTTTAAGTTTAAGGGAAACTATAACTAGTATGTATATAATAGTGTAAGAAAGATTAACTTTCTACTAAACTTTCTTTTTATTAATTATTAAACAATGATAACAACAAGCTAAAAATTTCAACAAGATAAAAATTTTAAAATAAAGGATATTAATTGAAATAAAATGAAAAGGGAAAAATAAAATAATTTAATTTTTAATAAATTTTTATTTTGATTAAGAAACTTGATTTATAATAGATCTAGCATATACTCTAAAATTCCAGCAATAATTTATTTTATTTTAAACAAAATGAAGCTTTGAAATAATGAAACTAATCATAAAATACTTAAATAAAATTAGTATATGATAGATTTAAGTAAACTAGTAAGCTTTTAATTAAAAAGAGAGATCTATCAAATATAAAAATAATTTCAGCACAATAAATTAATTTGAAATGGTTAAAATATACTTCTAAAATAGTTCTAAGAATTAATCATCTTTCAAATAAGACTAATGAAGAAATATTTCAAGAAACCAGAAGAAATTTTTAGGAGGTTAAAAATTTCAACAAGTTGAAATAAATCCTACAAACTATCACAAGAGCTTTTTGGTTTGTATGAACAAACTATCACAAGTGCTCTCTTAACCTTTATTGATCCTTTTGGATTGGACTTTTTGGTTTCTGGTGGTTGGTGGATGCCTTTGTCCCCCTTTTGTGTGGTTATTTTGTTTTCTAATGATTTACACTGGTTGCAACTTATGTTTCCTTAAGTTGATGGTTTGATTTATAAGCTGTTTAGTCATTTATGGTTGCCCACCTTGGTTTGGCTTTGCGACTGGTTGTTGTTGGGACTTTGGCTTGAGGGCTCCTATCTTGATTTTGTTTTGCTATTATTTTGGCATTGCTTGCTAATGGTCGGTTCTAATTTTCCTTGGTTTGGAGCTTGGATGGGTATTTATTTAATCACTATTGTTGGTTTTCTGACTTTGTTCTAGCCTCTCTCTGGGTTATTGTGATTAGTTCGTTGTGGTTTTTTTTTGTGGTTTGGCAGCTAGCTAGTTGCTGCATAGTTTCTCTTTATTTAATGGTGCTGGATCTGGAACTTTATGGGCTATTGGCCTTGGATGTTTGCTTGTATCAAGAATGCTAGCTATGATGGCTTTAATGTTACTCACCTCTTCTCTCTAGTTGGTAGCATTACATATGATTGTAACCCATCTTTATGAAGTTTGGATTCTCATATGTATTGTTGCCCCTTGAGATGATCCTAACTGAGCTTGAGCCTTCTCTTTCTCAGCTTTCTCCTTTTCTTCTTTTTATCTTTATCCTTTTAGATATGAATTTTGCTTTCGTAGTGTTTTTGCAGATTTCTTTTACAAGTTGGAACATTATAGAGGGAATGGTGGTTGCTTAGTCAACCCAAGTGTTGTTGCAGTGGATCATACTTATGTTACATTCTCAAAGGAATCATGACCTTTTGCTGACTCATTCTTTTACTATTTTCAATACTTATTTTAGTCTTCTGTGACTTTTTCTCTTATGCTTTTTAGGCGAAGTATTTGCTCTTTTGTTTTCTTTTCTTTTTCTAATATGCTTGGATGGGTGTTTAACTCAGTAGGTTTCTTGTAGCTCTGAGAGCACTAGAATTTTAGAACTTTTACCTCTTTTAAGAAAGTTGTATCTTTTCCTTTTATGGTAATAAAATTCTAACTTTACCCTAAAAAAAACTCTAAAAACTAAACCCTAAACCCTAAACAACCCTAAACCCTAAAACCCTAAAACCCACACAAACCCACTAAACCTAAACCTAAAACTTAAACTAAACCATAAACCTAACACTAAACCCAACCTTAAACCTAAACCTAAAACATACCCCATCCTAAACCTAAACCCTTAGTCCTAACCTAAACCTTAAACTCAAAACCCCAATCCTAAACCTAACCTAAACTAAATAAATTAAAAAAACCTAAACTTAATAAACCTAAACCTAAACCAAAACCTTAAGAATGGGTAGAACCCTGACATTAGGAACATCACCGTCAACCAGGCTCTATCTTGGTATGGTGATGGAGGCGAAGGTGGAGGCGGTGATTGTCATAGTGGTGGTGGGGAATCTAGAGGTGCTGGTGGATATGGAGGTGGTGGTTGGAGTAATGGTGGTTATGGAAGCGGGAGGAGCGATGGAGGTTACATCCGTGGTGGCGGCGGAGGGAAAGATCCGGGATATGATGGTAGATCCCACTACTCGAGAGGTCAGGGTGGTTCTGATGGGAACTGAAGAAATTGAAGAATAGCGGAGCTGATCTACTGCTTATGGAATTGTGCCTCTATAGTAGAGACAGTTCTAGTTATCTTGGGTTTTTGATTTGCTCTATGTGTGCTCATTTTTTATCTATGTCATCGCTTATGTCTTAGAAAACTTGGTGTGTTACTTGGTTGGTGAAATCGAAAAGAAGAAATGTTGAATCTAAATTTGTTCTTTATTAAGAAAAAACCAAAACCCCTAAACCCTAAACTAAAACCTGAACCCTAAACCATAAACTGTAAACCTACAATTGTAAAACCTAAACCAATAAACCCTAAACCCTAAATCCTAGAGCCTAAAGCCTAAACTTTAATCCCTAAACCCTAAAACCTACAACCCTAAGCCCTAAACCCTAAACCTTAAACCATAAAAACCTTAAAACTTAAACCTAAACTAAATAAAACCTAAAACAAAAATAAATAAATTAACCTAAACCTAAATAAAATTAAAATATAAAATAAAATAAAAACCAAAACTAGAACCTAAACCTAAACCTAAAAGCAAAATGGATTAAATTAATAATAATAAACTAAAATAAATTAAATAAAATCCTAAAGTAAACTAAAATATAAAATAAACATAAGAATATAAAACCAAAAAAAAAAACTAAATGTAAAATAAAAATAAAATAAACCTAAAATTAAATAAAATAAAAATCTAAACCTAAAAAAATAAACCTCAAAATAAAACTTAAACCCCTAAAAAAAAAACCTAAACCAAAAAATAAATAAATAAAACCTAAACCTAAACTAAATAAATAAAATAAAATAAATAAAATAAACTAAAGTTAAACTAAAATAAACCTAAAATAAAACCTAAAACCTAAACCTAAAATACTAAAATAAAACCTAAAACCTAAACCTAAACATAAAAATAAAAAAAGCTAAACCTAAAATGAAGAAAATAAAACTCAACTAAAAATAAACCCAATCCTAAACTTAAACTTTAAAAATAAACTAAAATAAAAACCTAAACTAAAATAAATAAAATTAAAATAAATATGAAACTAAATATAAATAAAATACAAACCTAAATAAAAATATAATATAAAATAAACTCAAAAATATAAAAAAATAAACTAAATAAACCAAAACTTACTTGGTTTATTTAAAAATAAACCCTAAATCCTAAACTGACCTTAAAACCTGGCTACCCTGGCTTGAGACCTACCCACAAACCCTAAAACCCACAAACCCTAAAACCCTAAACCCTAAACACTGTACCCACAAAGCATAAACCCTAAAATTCTCAAACCTAAATCTAAACTTAAACCCTAAACCTAAACCACAAACCTAAACCCTAAACCCTAACCTTTTAAAACCCTAAATCCCAAACCCTAAACTTAAACCTAATGTAACTGGGTAAATTAAAAATAAACCTTAAAACCTAATAAACCTAAACCTAAACCCTAAGAATGGTATCACCTTATGATGGAGGTCAGGATTATTTCTGGTTGGTACTGCTGAGGTTTGGTTACCCTCTAGTTTTGGTGGCTCTCCCCTTTTATTGGTCTCCTATTGTGTTGGTTTTAGGATGGCCTGGTGATTGGTAGGCTTTGGAGCTTGCTTGTTTACTATTTTCCCAAGCATCTTTTTTTCGCTATGAGGGTTTACTTGCTGGTGGTTGCTTGATGGTTGTTGGTTTTTCCAGCCTTTTGCTTTCGGTTTTGGCTATCTGGCATCATGATTATTGGCTGAATCTGGCCGCTGGCTTTGTTCCTTCCTATACTAACTTACTCTATCTTGAGCTGTTACCTACCATCTAGCTTTCGTTCCCCTTTTCTGGAAGTTTTTTTTGACATTTTTTGTGGTGTTTTCCTATTGGCTGGATGACCCATTGGCTTGTCATTTCTTTCTATTGTGGGATGAACCTGTATGTGGTTTTGGCTGTTCTTGGCTCTGTTTCTATTTCTCCTAATTCCTGCTACTATCGTTGGTTGGGTGGCCTTGATGGCTGGCTGCAACTGTGCTGTTGGTTGGTGGATCTACAAAATTTTTGGTTCTTTACATTTGGTCTTTGTTTATTTTCGGTGGCTTTGATGGTGGCTATTTCTTGACTGTTGTCCTATTTGGTTGGTTGCTTTACTCTGGTTTGGCTGGATGTTTTTCTGGTTAGTTTCTTATTTAATCTTTATGATAGATATTAGAACTTGGCTAACTCTTGGTTGTTGGTATTTTTTTAATCGAGGTAAGTTGGCTATGATGTGGGATGTTTCCCTTATTATTCTTTTTCTTTGGTAGAACCATATGTGATTGTAACCCTTCTTCTAAAGTTTAGATGCTCACATATCTGTTGCCCTTGAGGTGAATGTGGTGAGCACAGCCTTATCTAAGATTTTATGATTTTGTTCCTTTTGTGTACTTAGCTTGTCCTTATTTCTAGATGCTTATCTCTATCTTAAGTTCTTTCTGCGAGGTTTGTGGCGGGGTTTGTGGTTTGTGCATCTCATAGAAGATTTTGGGATAAAGATGGCTTTGGCCACCCTTCTTGGAATTTTGTGCTATTTCTTTCTTAGTTCTTGTCTTTTCATTCTTTTGCTTTGGTTTTCTTGTAATAGGTAGGGGATTTATCTTTTTAGGCAAATTATAGCTCTTTGAGCAGTAGTTTTGAGATTTATCCCCTTGAAGGACCTTATATCTCTTTCTTTTTGGCAATAAAATTTTTCCCACCTTTGATTTTTCTTTTTCAAAAAAAAACCCTAAGAATGGGCAGAACCTTAATGTTAGGAACATCACCGTCAACCAGGCTTAATCTAGATCTAGAAGTTGAGGAGAAGGCATAGGCGGCGGTTATTACAATGGTGGTGGGGGATCTGGAGGTGCTAGTGGATATGGAGGTGGTTGTTAGAGAAGTGGTGGTTATGGAGGAAGGAGGATCGAGGGAGATTACATTCATGGTGGTGGCGGAGGGAGAGATCGAGGATATGATGGTGGATCTCGCAAATCAAGAGGCCGAGGTGGAACTGATGGGCACTGGAGAAATTGAAGAACTACGGATCCGATTTATTGCTTATCAAAAACTATGTCTATATAATAGAGACGGTTCTAGTTATCTAGGGTTATTGATTTGCTCTATGCATGCACATTTTTTATCTATTTATTAAACTTGTCATGAGAAAAGTTGGTGTGTTACTTAATTAATGAAATCAAGAAAAGGAAATGTTGAATATGAATTTATTTTCTTTTTTTAAAATACCACAAATCCTAAACCCTTAACTAAAATGTGAACCCAAAAGCTAAAACCTAAACCCTAAACCATAAACCCTAAACCCTTAAATCCTTAAACCATAAACCTGAAATGCTAAACCCTAAACCTTAAAACCCTAAACCCTAAAAAGCTAAAAACCTAAAGCGAAATAAAATAAAATCTAGAAATAAATAAACAAAAAAACCTAGACAATAATAAAATATATAAAATAAAATAAAAACCAAAACTAAAACCTATACCTATACCTAAAAACAAAATAAATAAAAAATAAGACCATAACTAAGATAAAATAAATAAAAACATAAACTAAACAAAATAAAAAATAAAAAACCTAAATAAAATAAAAACTATACATAAAATAGAAATAAACTAAACCTAAAATTAAATACAATATAATAAAAACTAAATAAACACCTAAACCTAAAAATAAAAATAAAAAGTTAATAAAAAATAAAACCTAAACCCTAAACTAAAAAAGAACATAAACATAACATAAAAATAAATTAAACTAAACTAAAACAAATAAAACCTAACCTAAAATAAATTAATCCTAAACCTAAACCTAAACTAAATAAAATAAAATAAATGAAAAATAAACCTAAACTTAAAGTAAAAAAATAAAAACTAAAAATATACTTAAAATAAAAATAAAAATCTCAACTTAAAAAAATAAAATAAAAACCTCAACATAAACTTAAAAATCAAAAATAAATCCTAAACCTAAAAAATAAAATAAATATAAAAATAAATTATAAAATAAACATAAACCTAAACCTAAACCTAAGAAATAAACTAAATAAAAACTCTGAACTAAAATACATAGACCTACAATAAATAAACTAAACTAAATAAAAATAAAATTGAACCAAAATATAAATAAAAAATAAAATAAACTAAAAAAATAAAAAAATTTATTAAACCAAAGAAACCTAAACCTACCGATTTACTTAATTAAAAAAAAAAAAATAAATAAACAAATAAACAAAACCCTAAACCCTAAACCCTAAATTCTAAACCCAAAACCCTAAACCTCAAACCCTAAACCCTAAACCCAAAACCCAAACCCTAAACCATAAACCATAAACCATAAACCCTAAACCCTAAACCCTAAACTAATCCTAAAAACACTAAACTAACTAACCTAACCTAACCCTAAACCCCTAAACCTAAACCCTAAACCCTAAAACTCCTAAACCTTAAAGCCTAAATAAACCCTAAAACCTCCTAATATTAAAAATCAGAAACCTTAAACCCTAAGCTCAAACCCTAAACCTAAACCCTAAACTCTAAACTAAACCCTAAGCTCCTAAAGTAACTAAACCTAAACCCTAAACTCAAACCCTAAACCTAAACCTAAATAAACTAAATATAAATATAATAAATCTAAATCTAAACCTAAAACCCAATAAACATAAACCTAAACTCTAATAATGGGAAGAACCTCGAATGTGAACATCATCATCAACTAGGCTCACCCACATCCGACGGGGCTAAGGCGAAGGTGGCAGGTGGGAGATTTGGAGGTGCTAGTGGATGGTGGTGGTGGGAGCAGGGTGATGGTAGAAGAGAGAAGAGATTCGTGGATGGTCACGGAGGGATGGTGGATCCCCGCTATTCGAGGTGGTGGTGGTTTTGATGGGAACTGGAGAAACTTAAGATCGGCCAATCCGATATGCTTCTTATGGGAATGTGTCTTTGTAGTAGAGATCGTACTAGTTATCTATGGGTTTTTTATTTTCTCTATGCGTGCTCATTTTTGATTTATATCGCCGCTTGTGAATTAGAAAACTTGGTGTGCTACTTGATTGGTTAAATCAAAAAGAAGAAATATTGAATATGAATTTATTCTCTATTAAAAAATAATCCAAACCCTAAACCTAAACTAAACCAAAACTTAAACCCTAAACTCAAAACCATAAACCCTAAACACTATACCCTAAATCAGAACTTAAACCCTAAAGTCTAAAATCAAACTATAAACTCTAAATCAAACCCTAAAATCCAAACCTTAAACCCTAAAACTGACAACCTTAAACCTCAAACCATAAACCCCAACCCTAAACCCTAAAACTCCTAAACTCTAAGTTCTAAACTCAAACACTATACCTAAAAGCTTAAATCATAATTTCCTAAACTATAAACCTAAACCTCTAAACTCCTGCAACCCTAAACCCTAAACCCTAAAGCACTAAACCCCAAACCCTAAACCTAAACCTAAACCTAAACCATAAACCAAAACCTAACCCTAACCCTAAACCTAAACCCAAAACTATAAACCCTAAACCTAAATCAGAACCTAAATTGTTTAAACTAAACTCCTAAACTCTAAAATAAAAAACATACATAAAACCTAAACCTAAAATAATAAAATAAAAACCTAAACCTAAACTGAAATAAAAATAAACATAAACCTAAAAAATAAAATAAAAATAAAACTAAACTAAAAAATAAACCCAAACCTAAACCTAAACCTTAAAAATAAACAAAAATAAAAAACCTGAACTAAAATAACTAAACCTAAAATAAATAAACTAAACTAGATAAAAATAAAAATGAACCAAAATAAAAAAAACTAAAATTAATAAAAAATAAACAAAATAAACCTAAACCACTCATTTACTTAATTTAGAAAAAAATTTAACAAAATTAATAAAAAAACCCTAAACCCTAAACCCTAAACCCTAAACACTAAAAACCCTAAATCCTAAACCCTAAAACCTAAACCCTAAACCTTAACCCTAAACACTAAATAACCCCAAGCCCTAAAACCTAAAACAATAAACCCTAAACTCTAAATCCCAAACTGAAACCCTAAACCCTAAACACTAAACATTAAACCCTAAACCCTATACCCTAAACCCCAAAACCCTAAACCCTAAAACCCTAAAGCCTAAACCCTAAAACCTAAACTAACCATAAATCATAAGATGTCCCCAAACCCTAAACCCTAAAACTCAAAACCTACGTAAACACTAAACCCTAAATCCTAAAGCCTAAACCCTAAACCCTAACCCTAAACCCTAAACCATAAACCCTAACCCTATTGGAGGTGCTGGTGCATCTAGAGGTGCTGGAGGATATGGAGGTGGTGGTTATGGAGGTGGGAGGAGCGATGGAGGTTACAGCCGTGGTAGTGTAAGGATAGATGGAGATATGTGAGGATTCTCTAGCTTTTGAGAGGATGGGATCGATGGGAACTAGAGTAACTGAAGTACGGCCGATCTAATATGTTGCTTAAGGAATTATGTCTTTCCAGTATAGACGATTCCAGTTATGTAAGATTTTTGATTTGCTCTATGCGTGCTCATTTTTTATCTATGCCATCGCTTGTATCTTAAAAAACCTAGTCTGCTACTAAATTGATGAAATAGAAAGGAAAAATGTTGAATATGAATTTGTTCTCTTTTAAAAAAAACATAAATCCTTCAACCCTAAACCCCAAACTGAAATCTAAACCCTAAACCTTAAACCCCAAAATCCACAAAAAAATCCTACCCACCTGATCCTAAACCCTAAAACCAGACCACCAACACTGGGCCACCACTACCCTAACTGGCCTGGGCTCTGGGCCTAAATCTTAACCCTGACTCAAAACCCCCAAACCTTTCACTTGATCAAGCTCACTGATCCACAGGCCCTAAACCTGGGCCCTGGGCCCTGGGCCCTGGGCCCTGGGCCCTGGGCCACTGAGCTGATCCTGGCCCTGGGCCCCACTGGGCCCTGGGCCTGGCCAGGCCACAGGCCCTGGGCCTCCAGGTTATGAGCCTTTGGGCCTGGGCCCTGGGCCAGGCCCAGGGCCTGTGGCCTAGATCCTGGGCACGAGGCCTGGAGTCCTGGGCTCTGGGCTCTGATCACTGACCCTGGGCCCTCGGACTGAGGCCTGCGGCCCTGGAGTCACAAAGGCATGACTTATGGGCACTGGGCCCTGAGCCACTGACGGTGAGGCTGAGCCATGGGCCCTGAGTCCTGGGCCACCAGGTTGATCGTGGTGAGCCCTGATCCTGGGCCCTGGGCATTGGGCCCTGGGCCAGGCTAGGCTAGTCAGGGCTTTTAGGCCACTGGGGGCAGCCCAGGCTGACTGTGCCAGGCAGGCCACAGGCCTGGGCCCTGGGCGCTAGTCCTGAGTCTGGGCCCACCTGGACTCTGACCACTGACCCATGGGCCACACTAGCGCTAGTCATGGCGGGTAAACCACTATGGGCCCTAGGCCCTAAGGCTTGGGCTCCAGGCCCTTGGGAGCCCAGGCCCTGAGGGACGCTGGGCCCTGGGCCCTGGGCAGGTTGTGGTGCAGGCCAGGCCCAGATGGGTGGGAGGCCCTGGAGTCCTGGGTTCTCCATAAATCCTGGGCTCTGGGCCCTACTAGTGTGGGCTAAGGCAGACCTGACCTAAGCTGGACGCTGGGCCACCAGGCCCACCCACCTCCCACTTGACACTCACTGAGCTAAAACTTAAACCACTTAAACCCACAAAATCATAAACCCAAAACCCTAAACCCTAATCCCTAAACCCTAAACATTAAACCTTAAACATAAACCTAAAGTAACAAAAAAATAAAACTAAACCCTAAACATTAATAAACCTAAACCTAAACCTAAACCCTAAGAATGGGCAGAACCATGATGACATGAACATCACCGTCAACCAGGTCAATCTAGATTTTTCCATGGAGGCTAAGGTAGAGGAAACAATTATCACAGTGGAGGTTGGAATCTAGAGGTTCTGGTGGATATGGAGGTGGCGGTTATGGAGGTAGGATGAGCAATGGAGGTTATAGCTGTGATGGTGGCTATGGGAAAGATCAAGGATATGATGGCGGATCCCATTACTAGATAGGCAGTGGTAGTTCTGATGGGAACTAGAGAATCTGAAGAACGGATGATCCGATCCACTACTTATGAAATTGTGTCTTTATAGTGGGGATGATTCTAGTTATCTAGGGTTTTCCATTTTCTCTATGCTTGCTCATTTTTTATTTATATAAATTAAACATCTTTTACAAAACTTTGTATTTGCTTGTGAAATCAAAAGAAGAAATTTTGAATCTTAATTTGTTCTCTGTTAAAAACCATAAACCCTAAACCATAAACTAATAAACCTAACATAAACAAAACCAAACAAACCCTAAACCCTAAATCCTAAACCCCACTAAAACCATACCATAAACATCTAAAACCCTAAACCCTACCAAACCTAAACCCTAAACCCTAACAAACCATAAACCCTAAATCTTAAAATCTATAACTCTAAACCCATTAACCCTAAAACTCTAAACCCTAAACCCTAAAAAAACCTAAAACTAAACCTAACAAATAAAACCTAAAAAATAATAAGCTAAACACTAAACCTAAATAAAATAAAATAAAGTAAATAAAATGATAATCTTAACTAAAACCTAAACCTAAAACTTAAAATAAAATAACACAAACTAATAAAAATAAACTAAAATAAAATAAATAAAAACTTAAACTAAACTAAAAAAATAAAATAAACTTAAGAATAAAAAACCTAAATAAAATAAAAACCAAACATAAAATGAAAATAAAATAAACATAAAATAAAATAAAATAAAAACTAAATAAAAGCCTAAACTTAAAAAAATGTTAATCTGAAACCTAAAATAAATAAAATATAAACCTAAACCTAAATTAAAAAGACTTGACTAAAAAAATAAAATAAACCTAAACTAAAATAAATATAACATAAACCTAAACTTAAAATAAACTAAACCTAAACCTAAACCTAAACTGAATAAAAAAAATTAAACTAAAATTAAACTAAAACTAAATTTAAACCTAAACTAAAAATAAAACCTAAAAATAAACCTAAACCTAGCCCTAAATACTAAACCTAAACCCTAAATCCACAAAACTTATAACCCAAAACCAAAACCCTAAACCCCAAACCCTAAACCATAAACCATAGGCCTACTAACCCTAAACACTAAAGCAAAACCTAAACTAAACTAAAATAAAAAAAATCTAAAAATAAAATAAACCTTAAACCCTAAACCTAAATAAAATATAAAAATAAAATAAAATAAAAACCTAAACTAAAACTTAAACCTAAACCTAAAAATAAAATAAGATAAACTAATAAAAATGAACTAAAATAAAATAAATAAAAACATAAACTACACTAAAAAAAAATAAACCTAAGAATAAAAAACTAAAATAAAATAAAACTAAACATATAATAAAATGAAAGAACCTAAATAAAATAAAAACTAAACATAAAAAATAAACATTAAAATAAAACCTAAAGATAAAATAAAACCTAAACCCTAAATTAAAAGCATAAAAATAAAATAAACCTAAACTTAGACCTAAACTAAAATAAAACTAAATAAAATAAATAAAACCTATCTAAAATAAACTAAACCTAAACCTAAACTTATAAGTAAATAAAATAAAATAAACTAAAATAAACCTAAACCTAAGTAAAAATAAAAAAATTAAAATAAACCTAAAAAAAAACCTCACTTAAAAAAAAATAAAATAAAACCTAAACTAAACCTAAAATAAAAAAATAAATCTACTTAAAAAAATAAATAAAAAATTATAACTAACAATGAAATAAAAACTAAACCTAAAATAAACTAAATAAAATGTGAACTAAAATAAAATACCTAAAATAAATAACTAAACTAAATAAAATAAATTTTAACTAAAATAAATAAAATAAAATAAACTAAAATAAATAAAAAATAAACTTAATAAGAAACTTAAACCTATGGTTTACATAATTTAAAAAATATAAATAAATAAATAAAATCCTAAACCCTAACCATTCCTAAAACTAAACAGATAAACCCTGAGCCCTAAACACCCATCTAAATCCTAAACCCTAAACTAACCCTAAACCTAAGCCCTCACAAACCCTAAAACCACACAAATAATAAAGCCTAAATACTAAACCTAAACCCTAAACCCTAAACCTAAACCTAAACCCTCCACAAGCCTTAAACCAACACTAAACAAACCTAAAACCTAAATCCTAAATCCTAAACCTAAGCCAAACCTAACACTAAACCTTAAATCCCAAAACCCTAAACCTAAACCTAAAGAAACTAAATAAATATAAAAGTAAACCAAAACCCTAAAACCTAATAAACCTAAACTTAAACCCTAATAATGGGAAGAACCTTTATGGTAGGAACATCAGCATCAACTACGCTCAATCTAGATCTAGCGATGGAGGCGAAGGTAGAGGCGGCAATTTTCGTAGTGGCGGTGGGGGATCTGGAGGAGCTAGCGGACATGGAGGAGGTGGTAGGTGCAATGCTGGTTATGGAGGTAGGAGGACCGACGGAGGTTACAGCCGTGCTAGTCATGGAGGGATAGATTGGGGATATGATGGTAGATCTCACTGCTCGAGAGGTTATGGTGGTTCTGATGGGAATTGGAGAAACTAACAATCGATTGATCCGATCTACTGCTTATGAAATTGCATCTTTACAATAGAGAAAGTTCTAGTTATCTATGGGTTTTTGATTTTCTCTATGCATGCTCTATTTTTTATTTATATTGTCGCTTTTCTCTAAGAAATCTTGATGCGCTACTTGGTTCGTTAAACCGAAATGAAGAAATGTTGAATATGAATTTGTTCTCTATTAAAAAAATAACCTTAAACCCTAAACCCTAAACTAAAACCTAAACCACAAACCTAAACTTAAACCCCACAAACTCTAAACACGAAAACCATAAACCTAAACTAAACCCTAAAACCTAAACCCTAAAATTTAAAACCTACAACTTACCACCTACCACTAAACTAAACCCTAAATCCTACTCTAAATTCTAAAAACCATAGGCACTAATTCTAAACCCTAAATCCTGAGCCCTGAGCCTGAGCCAAGACTAAACTTGAGCCCTGAGCCACAACTACTGAGCCTAAACTGAAAAGCACTAGGCCTAATCTAGCCCTAACCATGAGCCCTATAACCTGGCCCAGGCCTAAAGTTAACTAGCCTACCTAAATAAACTGAGCCTAAACCCTGCACTTGATACAAACCAAAACCTGGACCACAAAATAAAATAAACCTACTAAACTAAAAATAAAAGTAAAATGAGCCTAAAGGAATTAAATAAAATTATAAACTAAAATACCTGGACTAAAGCCTAAAAATATAAAGATAAACTCTAAAATAAATGAACTTACATAAAAATATCTATAAAATAAAATGAACAAATAAAAAATAAATAATAAAATAAACTAAAATTAATAAAAAATAAACTATGTAAACAAAATAAATCTAAACCTACTAATTTAATTAATTTAAAAAAAATTAAAATAATTAATAAAAAAACCCTAAACCCTAAATCCTAAACCCTAAACCCTAAAATCTGTATCCTAAATCCTAAACTAAACCTAAACCTAAACAGTAAACCTAAAAAAGCCAAAGCACAAACCCTAAATCCTAAACCCTAGATCCCTAAACCTAAACTCACAAACATTAAAACTAAACCCTAAACCTAAAACCCACAACCCAAAACCTTAACCTAACCTAAAACCTAAATTAACCACAGGTAGAATCCCTAAACAGAGCCTAAACCCTAAAAGCTTAAACCCACAAAAACAAACCTAAACCACAGACCTAAGCTAAACCACTATCCTTAAACCTTAAACTAACCTTCTTTGGAGTGTTGGTGGATCTAGAGGTGCTGGTGGATATGGAGGTGGAGGTTATGGAGGCAGGAAGAGTGACGAAGGTTACAGCCATGGTATTGTAGAGGGATTGATCTGGGATATGATGGCAAATCCTGTTACTCAAAAGGCAAGGATGGTTCTGATAGGAACTAGAGAAATGAAAGAATGGCGATATGTCTAAGGAGCTGTGTCTTTATAGTAGAGGCGTTCTAGTTATCTAGGGTTTTGATTTGCTACATGTGCTCATTTTTATCTATCTCATCTTTTTATCTTAGAAAGCAGTGCTACTTGGTTGATGAATTAAAAAAAGAAGAAATGTTGAATCTGAATTCATTCGCTATTAAAAAAACCTTAAGCCTTAAACCCTAAATCCCAAATTGAAACCTAAACCTTAAACCTTAAACCCTAAAAACCTTAAAAATCATAAACATGAAACCCTAATCTCTAAACCTTAAACCCTAAACTAACCTAAACCTTAAACCCTAAATCCTAAATCATAAACTTAAAAACCCTAAACCCTAAAACCTTAAATCGTAAACCCTAAACCCTAAACTAAACCCTAAACCCTAATAACCCTAAACCTAAAAATCTTAAACCCTAAACCCTAAACCTTACAACCCTAAACCCACAAACCCTAAGCCCCAGGCCCCAGGCTGGACCATGGGCCCTGAGCCCTAGGCCAAGATCCTGAGGCAGGCGTTGGGCCACAGGCCTGGGCCCTCTGACCCTAGTGTTAGGCCTAGGCGCTGGGCCATGAGCCACTGCTTGACTGGGCCATGGGCGTCTTGATGGGCGCAGGCCCTTGACCTGGGCCACAGGATCTGAGGCTATAGATCTTGAGGCGTGGGCACTGGGCCCTGGGCCTGGCCCAGGCCCTGGCCCTAGGCCATGGAGTCATGGGCCATAATGACCTGAGCCTGCCCTGGGCCAAATGAGCTGGAGTCTTGGGCCTGGGCCCTGGGCCTTGAGGCCAGAGCACTGGGCCCTGATCCACTGGGCCCTGAGCCCTGAGGCTGGGCTGAGCCCAGGGTTGTGACTGGGCATGGGCTCAGGCTAAGATAAAGGCCAGATAGCCTGAGCCATGGAATGAGGCCAGGACTAGGCCCTAAGACCCTAAATAAACTATAACCTGGGCTCTAGGCCCTGGTTCAAAACTAGATCAACTAAAAATACCAACCAGAGCCTAACTGATCAACTGAGCGACAGGCCTGGGCTGAGGCCACTGAAACTGGCACGGACCTGGATGATCAGTAATGCAGGCCAAGATCTTAGGCTTTAAGACCAGGACACTGGGCCTGAGCCCTGGGCCCTAGGCCTGTAGGTTATGCCCTAGGCCATTGGACAAAGACCTAAACCAGATCTTAGGAGCCCTGGTCACTAAGCCTTGACACAGATCTGGAGTCATGGTGCTACTGACCAGAGGCCCTCAGTCATGACCACCATGACCTCCTTGATCCTTTGGACCACTGAGCCCTGGGCCCTGGGCCACCACATTCTTAAGCCACTGGGCTGAGCTGCTCTAGGCCCTGACCGTCAATAGGCCCTTTGACCCTGGGCCCTGGAGTCCAAAGGCTATGGATCTTGAGTGAGCCTGAGCCACTGGGCCCTGAGCCTGGGCCTGGGCCAAACAGAGGCCCAGGCCCTGACTGGGCCTAGGCCCTGGGCATTGGTGGTGACCTGGGCATGGGCTCTGGGCTATGGGCTGAGTCTTGGGCCAGGCCCTGGGCCAGATGATCTTGGGGCCCTGGGCCACAAACCTGAGGTTGACCCTGAGGATGACTGACCTGGGCTCTGGGCTGGATTCTAAGGCCACAATCCTGGGCCCTAGGCTGACTGGCTGGAAGCTGACCATGGGCCTGAGTAAAACTAGGCCTTGAGCCCAGGCCCTAGGCCTGGCACAGGCCCTGATCACTGAGCCTGACCCTGGCACGTTACTGACCTCACTGACTGGGCCCTGAGCCCTGTCCTAAACAGCTTAAAAAATCATACCTAAATCTTACCATACCCTAAATTAACACTAAACCTTTAACCCTAAATCATAATAAATCTTAAACCCAGACCTAAAGTGACCACACCCTAAACCTAAACCCTAAAGCACCTAAAACACAAACCAAACTAAAGCCACAATCACTAAACCTAACCTAAACAAACTTAAACCCAGTAACTAAATAAATAAATAAATAAACCTTAACTCTAAAAGTTAATAAGCTTAAACCTAAACCTAAACCCTAAGAATGGGCAAAACCTTAACGGCAGGAACATCATTGTCAACCAGGCTCAGGTTAAATCTGGTCGTGGAGGCGAAAATGGAGGCAGTGTTCATCACAGTGGTGGTGGAGGATCTGGAGGTACTGGTGGATATGGAAGTTTATGGAGGAGGGATGAGTTACGGAGGTTACAACCAAGGTGGTGGAGGAGGAAGTGATCAAGGATATGATGGCGGATCACTTTCTCGAGGGGTGGTTGATGGAAACTAGAGAAACTAAAGGCGTGATCGATCTACTAGTTATGGAACTATGTCTTTCTGATTGAGATGGTTTTTTTTATCTAGGGTTTTAATTTGCTATGGGTGCCTATTTTTATCTATGTCGTAAATCTTAGAATACTTAGTGTGCTACTTGATTTACAAAATTGAAAAGAAGAAATGTTGAATCTGAATTAGTTCTCTGTTAAAAAATCATTAACCCTAAACCCAAAACTAAAACATAAACCCAAAGCCTAAAATAAAAAACCTAAAACCTAAACCCAAAACCCTAAACTTTAAAAACCCTAAACCCTAAATCCTAAATCCTAAACCCTATATAAAAATAATAATAAAAAACTCCTAAACACTAAACCCTAAATCCTAAAACCCACCACCCTAAACCCTAAACCCTAAATCCAAAACCCTAAACACTAAATAATAAAGCCCAAACTAACCCTAAACCCTAAAAACCTAAACCAAAACTAAATAAAACTTTAAAATAAAATAAACCCTAAACCCTAAACCTAAATAAAATAAAAAATAAAAAATAAAAATGAAAAAAATAATAAAATCCTAAACTAAATCCTAAAACCAAAACTAAAAAAAAAATAAAACCAATAAAATAAATGAAAATAAAAAAATAAATAAAACTAAACTAAACTAAAAAAATAAAATACTAAACAAAACTTAAATAAAATAAAATAAACACATAATAAATAAAACTTAAATTAAAATAAAATAAAACTAAAATAAACATAAAAATAAAACCTAAATACAAAATAAAAAAAAATAAAACCTAAAATAAAAAAAAAAAATCTAAACTTAAAAAAAATAAAATAAAACCTAAACATAAAAATAAATTAAACTAAATAAAACCTAAATCTAAACCTAAAAAATAAACTAAACCTAACTAAACTAAATAAACCTAAACTAAATATAATAAATTAAACCAAAAATAAACTAAACTAAAAGAAACTTAAACTAAAAATAAAACCACAAAATAAAAAAAATAAAATAAAAGAAACTAAAGCGTAAACCTAAAATAAAAAATAAAACCTAAATCTAAAAATAAAATAAAATAAAATAATCTAAAATAAATAAACTGAGATAAAATAAATAAACTAAATTAAAAAAAATAAATTAAAATAATCTAAAATACATAAAATATAAATAAACTAAACCTCTGGGGCACTTAATTTAAGATCAATATAAAAGCCCTGATCCCTAAACCTAAGCTAAACCCTCAACTAAACACTAAACTAACTAAACAAAACCATAAACCAGCCAGGCAGGCCTGACCCTGGGCTTTGAGCCCAGATCATGGGCCCTAACAGACAGGCCCTGAGCCTGATCCTGGACCCAGGCAGAGGCCCCAGGCTCTGGGCTGCTGGGCCCACAGGCATGGGCCAGCCAGGCCATGGGCCCTGGGCCAAGGCCTAGGCCCTGGGCCTGGACCTGAGGCCTGAGCCACTGGGCCCTGGAGCCCTGGGCCCTAGGCCCCCCTGACCTGGAAGGCCTTGCCTGGCCACAGGCCCTGGATCTGGAGTCTAATGACCTGAGCCACAAACTACAGGCCTGGGCAGGCCCTGACCCCGGGCCCTGGCCCAGGCCCTGGGCCCTGGGCCAGGCCCTGGGCCCTGGGCCAGATCCTGGGCCTGGGCTTTAACTAGGCTGGGCAGCCACTCTGATCACAACTCTATCATGAGCTAGCAAACTGGGCCCTGGGCCCTGGGCCCTACCCTGGCTCTTTAAATGCAAACTCACAGACCTGGGCCCTCCTGATCACATCATAACCCCAAACCATAAAGCATAAACAAAGTAACTAAAATATAAAATTAAACAAACCCTAAAAGCTTAAACCTAAGCTGAAACCTAAACCCCAGAATGGGGAACCTTGGCCAGGAACATCACATCAACAGGCTCAGTCTAGATCTGACATTGGAGGCGAAGGCAAAGGTGATGATTATCGTAGTGGTGGTTAGGGATCTAGAGGTGCTAGTGGATACGGAGGTGGCGGTTATGGAGGCTAGATGAGCAGTGGAGGTAACAACCATGGTGGTGGCAGAGGGAGAGATCAGTGATATGATGGCAGATCCTCCTGCTCAAGAGGGGGAGGTGGTTCTGATGGAAACTATAAAAACTAAAGAATGGCCAATCTGATCTGCTGCCTATGGAACTATGTCTTTCCAATAGAGATAGTTCTAGTTATCTAGAGTTTCTCATTTGCTCTTTGTGTGCTCATTTTTTATTTATGTCAGCGCTTATGTCTTAGAAAACTTGGTGCACTACATGGTTGATGAAATTGAAAAGATGAAATATTGAATCTGAATTTATTCTCTATTAAAAAAAACCATAAACCCTAAACCTTAATCCCTAAACCCTAAAGTAAAATATAAACCATTAACCTAAAACCAAAACCCTAAACCCTAAACCCTAAACTAAAACATAAATCCTAAACCTAAAATCTACCCAAAAACACTAAACCCTAAACTAAAACCCTAAACCACTGAATCCAAACCACAAATAAAACCTAAACCACTCCTTAAACCCTAAATCCAAACATACCTACCATAAACCCTAAAGCAGATCCTAAACCCTAAACCCTGAGCCACACCTAAAACCTAAAACTTAAACTATAAAAGATAAAATAAAATAAATAAAAGGCAGCTAAAATAAATAAAAATAAAATAAAACAAGAGCTAAAACCTACTTAAACTAACCTAAAATAAAAATAAAATAAATAATAAACTAAAATAAAATAAATAAAACCAAAACCACTATAAAATAAAATAAAACCAAAGATAAATAAAAAACTAAACTTAAAATAAACTAAAATAAACTTTAAGATTAAAATAAAACTAAACCTAAATCTAAAAATAAAAATAAAATTTAAAAAAATAAAAAATAAAACTAAAATAAAATAAACCTAAACCTACTAAACTTATAAAATAAATTAAAATAAAACCTAAATAAAAATAAATAAACTAAATAAATAAACTAAACTAAATAAAATAAAAATAAACCTAAAATAAAATTAAAAATAAAATAAATAAAAATAAAAAAACCTACTGTTGCTTAATTTAAAGAAAAGAAAAGAAAAAACTTTAAACCACCCTAAACCCTAAAGCATGATCCTAAATCCTAAATCCTAAATACAGACTCTCACTAAACCCTAAACCTGACCTGACCTAGGCTGAGCCCTAGGCCTACCATATGCTAAAGAAAACCCTGAGCCCAAACCCACAAACCCTACATGAGCCCTAAACTTTAGGCCTTGAAAACAGGCCTACTGGAGCCACAGGCCCTAGATCTACCTAAAATGGTAAACCCTAAACCCTAAAACCCACAAACCACAAACCCTAATTTAATTCTAAGCCTTAAACTAACCCTAAATCCTAAACCCTAAACCTAAAAAACCTTAAACCCTAAACCCTAAATCCTAAATAGTAACAAAAACCTGAAACTCTAACCCTAAACCCTAAACCCTAATTCCCAATCATTTTGGTTTGGATTTCTCTCCCCAATATGTAAATCCATTTCATTGACCATTAATTCCTTTTTATTATCGGTGTTTTATTTGGTTATTCATTGCAAATTGATTTGGCAATGGCTATGAAATCTCATCCTTCAGTGGCTAGATTCCTTATTGAAATAGACATTACCAAGAAACCCCACAAGAATATGTAGTTGGGATCTAAAAATTACGGTTACATGCAAAGAATTGAATTTTAAAATTTCCATGTCTTTTGTTCTCACTGCAAAATCCACGGACACGATAATTCTGAATATTTCATTCTTCATCCTCACCTAAAAAAGAAAATCCCTATTAAGGAAGCTATGTTCCTAACCCTATGATGACCATAATTAAATATCAAAAGACTATTTTGGAAAAAAGGATTCTTTGAATGTTCCTAATAAGGTTGTTTTATCTCTTACTTCTTCTATGCAACTGAAGGCTTCTAATGTGAACAATAATAGCGTTTCTAAACTTTTGAATGAGGATTCTATTTTCTCCAATTGATCCTTGCATCCTTAGGCTTTGATAGATAAAATGAAGCTTTAATGGAGAACATAAATGAGGAATTTAACACTATGCATCATTCTAATTCAATGGTGAATATGGCTTTAATACCTCATGATAATCAAGCTGATAAACCTGAATCCATATTCCAAATTCAAGATGATTTAGCTTCTCAAAAAGATTTACTTTTATGTAGTAATTTGGCTAATGATAAAGAATGGTTTGGTGTTCCCACTTACCTTCTTAATAAATCAATTTTTGCTCCCTCCCTTGTTATTCCCAAAGCTCATTTGTCTTTAATAAATTCTAGTGTCTTGGAAGAAAGAGAATTCACTTCTCATCAGGAGATTTCTCCTAAATATATGACTAATTTTGCTAAATCCTTTTCGAATGATGATTCAAAGGGCAAAGAAAATGGCTTCCAAACTTTATATTCGAAAAAAAAAATTTATTAAAAATTTTCTTCCCAAATTGCTAAGAAACACTATAGTTGTTTGATCTCTATCTTCTCTCAATTAACTTTTACTCTCCCTCCCCTTTTTTTATGTTTAATTTTTTAGTTTTGAATGTTAGATTGGTTCCCTCTCTATTTGTATTAGAAATCTTTGTTGTATCCAAAATATTTCCTTACTTATTATTCTTGAACCACTTATTCATGCTAATAAAATTAACCATGTTGCTAGAATGATTGGTTTCAATAAATTTTTCTCTAATGTTAGTAATAAGGTTTGGTGTTTTTGGAATAACTTTATAGACATTTCTATTCTTGATGATTTTCATCAACTTGTCAATGCTGAGATCTCTTATGGTGGTTATGGTGTTTTGGGCTCTTCTGTTTATGCATCTTGTAATAGATATGGTAGAAATCTTCTTTCAGATAACTTGACTAATTTTGCCACCTATGTCAACAAACCTTGGTTTGTTGGTGGAGATTTCAACACTATTTTTTTCACTTTTGAATGAAGTGGTGGTTGCTCTCCTTATATTCATTCCATGGAAGAATTTTTTAATATGATCCTTGATTGTAATTTGAATAATATTGGTTTTAAGGGTTATAATTAAACTTGGCAAAACTCTAGACTTTGGCAAAGGTTGGACAGGATTCTTTTTAATACTCATTGGATTACTAAATACCATATTACTTCTATAGATCATTTAAGCAGAACCTTGTCTAATCATGCTCCTCTTTGCTTTCTATTAAAAATAATTCTAATAAATTAAAGAATTTCTCTCCTTTTAGATTTTAGAACATGTGGATTCCCCCTAAACCCTAAACCCTAAACTAACCTAAATCGTAAACACTAAATTAACCTAAACCCTAAAACAAACCTAAACCTACCCCAAACTAACCAAACCTAAACTAAATCCACAAACCTAAACTAAAATCCTAAACCCTAAAACTTTAAAGAAACTAAGCCTTAAACTAAAAACCTAAACCTAAAAAATACCCTAAACCCTCAACCCTAAAACCCAAACCATGAACCCTAAACTAAACCCTAAATCTTAAACCATGAACACTAAACCTACAACAAACACTAAACATAAACCCCAAACCTAAACCAACATACCCCAATCCACCTGGCAAAAGTGAACCCTAAATCTTACTTAAAATATAAACCTAAACTAAATTAAACCTAAATAAAATAAATAAAACCTAAACCTAAATAAAAAATAAAATAAAATAAAACTTAAACATGGTCTTAAACCTAAAAAATAAACTAAACTAAAATAAAATAAACCTAATAATCAAAAATAAAATAAAAACTAAACCTAAAATAAAAAATAAAATAAACCTAAAATAAAATCAAATAAAAATAAAAAACATAAACCTAAAAATAAACCTAAAATAAACAAAAGAAAACCTAAAACCATAAACAAAAAAAACAAACATAAAATAAAAATAAAATAAATTAAATAAAATAAAGACTAAAATAAACTAAACTAAAATAAATAAAACATAAACCTAAACCCAACATAAACTAAACACAAACCTAAACCTAAACTAAATAAAATAATATAAACTAAAATAAATTAACATAAACCAAAACCTAAACTAAAAAATAAAAAACTTAAAAATAAACCTAAATTAAAACCTAAACCTAAACTAAAAAAAATAAAATAAAAATTGAAACTAAAACCTACAAATAAAATAAAACCTAAACAAAAAATTACATAAGAATAAAGATAAACTAAAGATAAATAATTAAAATAAATAAAAATTAATAAACCTATATATAAAATAAAAATAGACTAAATAAAATAAACTAAATAAACTAAACTATGGGTTTGCTTAATTTAAGAAATAAATAAATAAATAAAACACATAAAACCTAAACCATAGGCCCTAACCTAAACCTAAACTACACCCAAACCCTCCTAAACCTGACATAACCAGACCATAATGTAGGCCTTGACCCTAGGCCAAACCCTAAATCTTAACCACCTCTGAGCCTCAGTCCAACTGACCCAAATGTTAAACCCTCGTTTAAGGCCACTGGACCATAAACTCTAACCTAAACCCCTGAGCCCTGGGCCCTGAGCCCACAAACCCTAAAACCCTGAGCCTGGCCTAGCCCTAAACCTGCAATGCTGGTCCTAAAACAAAGGACCCTAGACCCAACACCTGGGCCTTGACCAACCTGAGCCCTGAGCCCTGGGCCTAAACCCAGGCCCTGGCCTAAACTGGCCTTGAGTTCTACCAAAATCCTAGCCTAAACCTAAACTAAGTAAACTATAAGCAGCCTAAACAGGCCTAAATAGTAAACTTTAAACCCAAACCAAACCCTACTCCACAAACTGACACTAAAACTTTAAACCTAAAACCTAAACCCAAACCATGAAACCTAAAACCTAAACCTTAAACACTAAACCCTAATCAAACCAACCCTAACCCAAAGCCTAAACTAAACCTAAAGTAACAAAAAAATAAAGCTAAACCTAAAGCTAGAAAACCTAAATGACCCAAAGAATGTGCATTGAGCAAAAACATGATCAGCGGCTCAATCTAGATCTGGCAGGTGGAGGCAAAGGTGGAGGCATATTGCATAATGGTGGTGGGGATTTGGAGGTGTTGGTGGATATGAAGGTGGATATTATGGAGGCAGGACGAGCAACGAAGGTTATAGTCATGGTGGTGGTGAAGGGAGAGATCAGGGATTTGATGGCGGATCCAGCTACTTGAGAGGTGGGGGAGGTTCTAATGGGAACTAGAATCGAAGAAGCTCGATCTAAAACTTATGGGCTGTCTTTTAGAGGATAATTCTAGTTATCTAGGGTTTTTTATTTGCTCTATGCATCATTTTGATATTTCATCTTTTGTGTTTTACAAAACTTGGTGTGCTACTTCCTTGATGAAATCAAAATGAAGAAATGTTGAATCTGAATTTATTCTCTGTTAAGAAAAAAGCCATAAACCCTAAACTCTAAACCCTAAACTCTAAACCATAAACTAAAACTTAAACCCTAAACCTAAAACCAAAACCCTAAACTCTAAACCCTATAAAAAAATAAAAAAAAACCCTAAATCGTAAACCCTAAAATCGTAAACCCTAAATCATAAAACCTAAATCCTAAAACCTATAACCCTAAACCCTAAACCCTAAACACTAAAACCCAAAACTCAAAACACTAAACCAAACCCTAAAGCTTAAACCCACAAAAAAAACTTAAAAAACCTAAACCTTAGCTAAATAAAACCTAAAAATAAATTAAACCCTAAACCATAAAACTAAATGAAATAAATAATAAAATAAACCATAATTAAAACCTAAACCTAAACCAAAAATAAAATAAAATAAACTAAAATAAAATAAATATAAACTTAAACTAAACAAAAAAAATAAAATAAACCTGAATAAAAAACTAAATAAAATAAAAGAGACATAAAATGAAAATAAAATAAACCTAAAATGAAATAAATAAAACTAAATAAAACCCTTAAAAAATAATTAATCTAAAATAAATAAATAAATAAAAATAAAATAAAACTAAACTAAAAAGGCTTAAACTTAAACCTAAAAATAGACTAAAAAAAAATAAAACCTAAACCTAAACATAAAATAAACTAAACATGGGCTGAGACTTAAACTAAATAAAATAAATTAAACTAAAAATAAACTAAACTAGACTAAAAAAAAAATAGACAAAAATAAACCTAAAATAAAAAACCTAAAACCTAAACAAAAAAAAAATGAAATAAAATTGAAAACTAAATCTAAAATAAAAATAAAATTTAAACCAAAAAATTAAATTAAATGAAAACTAAACTAAAATAAATAAAACTAATATAAATAAACTAAACTAAAATAAAAAATAAAATAAAATAAAAATGAATATAAAAATAAAATACTAAAATAAATAAAGTTAAACTAAACATTTAAATAAACCTAAACCTCACTTACTGATTTATGAAAAATAAATTAAAAGCCAAACCTAAACCATAAAACCAGACCTAAAACCCCAAACCTAAACTCTGACCTGAATACTGGGCCACTACCAAAACAGGCCACTGGCTGACCCTGGCCCTGGGCTAACCCTGATCCTAGCCCTAAAGCAAATCATGTACTAACTGACCCTAGGCCAAAACCCTAAAACACTGAAACCCTAAACCTGAGCCATATACCCAAACTGACCTAAATAAAACCACAAACCCCACAAACTAAACCACAAACCTAAACCAATGAGCCACAAAATAAATAGCACAACCTAAACCTAAATAAATAAAGATAAAATAAAATAACCTTAAAACCTAAAGCTAAACCTAAAAATAAAATAAATAAAATATAAAATAAAACATAAAAATAATTAAAATAAACTAAACTAAAAATAAAATATCTCCGAATAACAAACCTAAATAAAATAAAAACTAAACATTAAATAAATAAAATAAACCTAAAATAAAATAAAATAAAACTAGATAAAACCTAAACCTATAAAATCGTTAATCTAAAAAAAAAAAATAAACCAAATAAAAAATAAAATTGAAAATAAAAATAAAATAAACATAAACCTAAACTAAAATAAACTAAATTGAAATAAATAAAACATAACCTAAACTTAAAATAAACTAAACCTAAACATAGACCTAAACTAATAAAATAAATTAAACTTAAAATAAACTAAACCTAAACTCTAATATAAAATAAAACATAAAATAAACCTAAAATAAAACCTAAAACAAAACTAAAAAAAAAAATAAAATTGAAACCTAAATCAAAAATAACAATTGTAATTTAAACCTAAGAAATAAAATAAAATTAAAACTAAACTAAAATAAATAAACCTAATATAAAATAAAACTAAAAAAATAAAAATAAATAATAATCTAAAATAAAATACTAAGATAAATAAATAAACTAATTGATCCTCTTGTTTGGTTTAGATAAAATTAAAAACCACAAAACTATATCCTGGGCCTAAACCTAAATCCTGAGCCCTAGGCCTACTCACCTAGGCCACTGAGGCGTGAGTTCTCCTGATCCTAACATGGGCCCCCCTATAACCATGGGCCCAGGCCTGACCCAGATCCTAAGCCACCCTGGGCCTATACCACTGAGCTGACACCTACCTACCCAATATAAAAATGATCTAAACCCTGGGTAAACCTGGGCCTGATAAATAAACCACCTATTAAATATAACTAAAAACCACAAATAACCAACCAAACTAATTGAGTAAATCAGCTAAAAGTGCATAAACCTAAACTAAAATAAAACCAAAAATAAACCTAACTAAGACCAATCCCTAAACCTAAAATAAAATGGAGCTAAACCTAAAAATAAAATAATAACTAAATAAAACTAAACTTAATGATAACCTATGTAAATAAACTAAATAAACCAAAATAAAGCTAAATAAAATAAAATAAAACTAAATAAAAGATAAACAAATAAACTAAATACCCAAACTGTCTATTTAAAAAATCATAAAACCCTGACCTCTAGCCATAATAACTCTAAACCTTTACCTAAATGGGCTCTCCTAAACCCCTGGATCTAAATAAACCCTAAAAATAAAACTACTGGGCTACATTGACCTCTACCTGGGCCCTGGGCTGATTACCCTAAAAAATAAAATAAAACTGGGCCCTCAACTGTGGCCTGAGCCCTCCTAAAAATAAATCCTAACTAAACTAAAAAAAATAAAAAAAACTGAGCCTAAACCCAAATAAAGATTAAACTACTAAAATAATCAAAAGCTAACTAAACCCCAAATAAATCTAAAATTAAATAAACCACAAAACCTAAACCTAAACTAATAAAATAAACCCAAAAAATACTTAAAAATCCAAACTATAACAAAGAAACACTAAATATCTAAATAATAGTAAAACATAAACTAAACATAAACTTAAAGTAACTAATAAATAAATAAATAACCTAAACCACAAAAAATAAATGTAAATAAAACCTAAACCCATGAATGATAAAAAACCTTGATGAAACATCACCATCAATGAGGCTTAGTCTAGATCAGTGTTGGAGGTGAAGGCGGAGACGACGGTTATCATAGTGGTGGTGGGAGATTTGGAGTCTTGGTGAATCTGAGGTGGCAGTAGAGGTCCTGCTGGTGGTAGCAGAGGGAGATAGGACATGATGGAATCTTGCTAACTAGGTGTGGTTCTTATGGGAACTAGAAAATTAAAAGAAACCAATCGATCTTGCTTATGGAGCATGTCTTTATAGAGAAGGTTCTAGTTATCTAGGGTTTTTTATTTGCTCTATGTGTGATAATTTCTTATCTATTCATCGCTTATGTCTTAGAAAACTTGGTGTGCAAAACCCTAAACCCTAAATCCAAAAACCTACAATTACTAAACCCAAACCTAAACCCCCAAATAAATCCTAAACCCCAACTAAAACCTAAAAGCTAAACCTAAACTAAATAAAACCCAAAAATAAAATAGATAAAAAAACTAAACTTAAGAAAAATAAAAATAATAAAATAAAATAAAAACTTGAACTAAATCTAAACCTAAACCTAAACTAAAATGTAAAACTAAAATAAAAGAAAAAATAAAAACTAAACTAAAATAAAATAAATAAAAACTTAAACTAAACTAAAAGTTAAAATAAACCTAAAAATAAAATACCAAAATAAAATAAAAAGTAAACCTAAAATAAAAATAAACTAAACTTAAAAAAAATAAAATAAAAAACCTAAACCTAAATCTAAAAATAAAAAATAAAATCTTAAAAATAAAATAAAAATAAAACTAAAATAAAAAATAAACCTAAACCTAAACCTAAAAAAATAAACTAAAATAAAATCCTAAAAATAAAATAAACTAAAATAAATAAATTAAAACTAAATAAAATAAAAATAAAAATAAAAATAAATACTAAATAAAAAAAATCTTGCTTGGTTCACATAAAATAAAATAAAATAAATAAAAAACTTTTAACTAATAACAAAATATACCTAAATAAAAATCAAAAACCTAAACCTAAAACTATAAACCATAAACCTGAACCCTAAACCCCAATAATTAAATCCTAAATGCTAAAATCCTAAACCCTGACCCTAACCATAAAACCCTAAACCACAACCTAAACCACAATCCACAACCTAAACTATAAACCCTAGGCCCTAAAACCTAAAACCTAAACTTTAAACCACAACAAAATAAAATCTCTAATTTAAACCTAAACTAACCCTAAATCCTAAACCTTAAACAAATAAACCCTAAAGCACAACCTAAATAAATCTTAAACCCTAACTAAACCTAAACCCTAAACTAAACCTAACCTAAACCCTAATTCTTAATCATTGGTTTGAATTTCTCTCTAATATGCAAATCCATTTAACCATCAATTCCTTTTTTGTTATGGGTGTTTATTTGGTCATTTTTCAAATTGATTAGCAACAACTAATCGCATCCTTCAGTGGCTAGAATCCTTATTGAATTGGACATTACCAAGAAACACCCCAAAGAAATGTAGTTGGGACCTAAAAATAACGGTTACATGCAAAGAATTGAATTTGAAAATTTCCATGTTTTTGTTCTCACTATAAAACCCACGGGCATGATAATTCTGAATGTTTCATTCTACATCATCACCTTAAAAAGAAAATAACTATTAAGGAAACTTCTTTTCCTAACCCTAGGTTGACCACTATTAAATATAAAAAAACTACTTTGGAAAAAAGGATTCTTTGAATGTTTCAAATAAGGCTAATTTACCTTTCACTTCTTCTGAGCAATTGAAGGCTTCTAATGTGAACTATAATAGCTTTTATAAACTATTGAATGAGGATTTTGTTTCCTCCAATTCAATCCTTGCATCCTTGCTAACTTTGATATATAAAAATGAAGCTTTAATGGAGAACATAAATGAGGAATTTAATACTATGCATCATTCCAATTCAATGATGAATATGGCTTTAATACCTCATGATAATCAAGTTGATAAACATGATTCCATATTCCAAATTTAGGATGATTAGCTTCTCAAAAAGATTTGATTTTATCTAATAATTTGGTTAATGATGAGGAAGGTTTTGGTGTTCCCACTTGCCTTTTTAATAAATCAGTTTTTGATCCCTCCCATATTATTCTAAACTCATTTATCTTTAATAAATTCTAGTGTCTTGGAAGAAGAGAATTCACTTCTCATTGATTTCTCCTAAATCTATGATTAATGTTGCTAAATCTTTTTTGGGATGATGATTCAAAGGGCAATGAAAATGGCTTCCAAACTTTATATTCAAAAGAGAAAGAAAATTTTACAAATTTTCTTCCCAAATTGCTAAGAAACAATAAAGCTGTTGCAGCATCCTTCTCTTCTCTCAATTAACTTTTACTCACCACTCCCCCCTTTCTTTTCATTATGTTTAATTTTTAATTTCTAATGTTAGAGGGATTGATACCATCTCTATTCGTAACCTTAATATAAATATTTATCATATTCATAATATTTACTTACTTATAATTCTTGAGCTAGTTATTCATGCTAATAAAATTAACCATGTTGCTATAATGATCGATTTCAATAAATTTTTCTCTAATGTTAGTAATAAGATTTGGTGTTTTTAGAATAACTTTATAGACGTTTCTATTCTTGATGATTTTTATCAAGTTATCAATGCTTGAATCTCTTATGGTGGTTATTGTGTTTGGGGCTCTTCTGTTTATGCATCTTGTAATAGATCTGGTAGAAATCTTATTTGGGATAACTTGACTAATTTTTCCACCTCTATCACTAAACCTTGGTTTGTTGGTGGTGATTTCAACACTATTTTGTTCTATTTTGAGTGAAGTGGTGGTTGCTCCTCCAAATATTCATTCCATGGAAGAATTCTCCAAGATGATCCTTGATTGAAATTTTAATAATATTGATTTTAAGGGTTTTAATTATACTTGGCAAAACTTTAGACTTTGGCAAAGGTTGGACCAGATTCTTTTTAATACTCATTGGATTACTCAATGGCCTATTACTTCTATAGATCATTTAAGCGAAACCTTGTCTAATCATGCTCTTATTTTGGTTTCTATTAAAAATAATTCTAATAGATTAAAGAATTTCTCTCCATTTACATTTCATAACAAGTGGATTCAACATATTAATGTTGGCCTCACTTTTAAAGTAAGTTCTCAACCTCCTCTTCTTAGATCTAGGGATCTTCTAGACATAAGACTTCCTTAGTCATAAGACACTTTTAGTGATTAGGTGAACACTTAACCTAAACCTAGAGACTTAAAAAGGTTAATCATAGGATTAGGCTATGCCTTAGAGATTAAGGAGACTCACCTACTCTATAGCCTAAATTCGACATGTGTTCTCCTTCTCAAACCAATCCTCAAATTCAATTCAAACACAAAAACCAAATTCAAATCCAAATCAAATGATTGAATCCAAAATTGTAATGAAAGAGAGAGAGAGAGAGAGAGAGATTAAAGAACTAAACATCAAAAAATTTGAATTAAATCAAAATAAAATTAAAATAAATGTTATATATATAATATATTAACCATTAAATCAAAATAATTAATTTATCAAATTATGAATCCATATTATCAACAATTATTAATCATAATTAAAAATTATATTATTTTATACACAACTTATAAATTTTCATTCAATTATTTACTAAAGTTATTAAAATTATGTAAAAATTTTAAAATCATTTTTTTAAAAAAATCACATTTCACCAAATTTAAAAAAATGTGAAAAAGACAAAACTATTAAATGACCTACTCCTAGCTAATTTATGTGATCATGACAACACATAAAAACTACAAAAAAAAATTAAAATAAAAAGAGGGAATGTGGGAGAAGTTAAGCATGTAGGACAAAGTTGGCATATCTCTCTCTCTCTCTCTCTCTCTCTCTCTCTCTCTCTCTCTCTCTCTCTCAAAGCAAAAAATGACACACAAAAAAAATGAGGCCCCCTCTTTTCTCATCTCCCTTCAGGCAAGATAAGCCAAAGCCTCATTCCTACTTCACTTAGAGCTGACTCTCCCATCTAAATAGCCTAAGAAAATAAAATAAAAATCTCTCAGCACCTCTCCTCTGAGCATAAAGCAAAGTGAACTCTCCCTCACATCCATCTCTTCCTCTCAACCAAGTGAAGCCTAGCTGACCTAAGCAACATCCACACCTCCTTCTTCCTCCAGTAGGTGACCACTCTTCCCTCATTTTCTCCAAAATCGAGACACACAGTAGCATGTAGCAGGTATTTGATCGAGACTTCTTTGATCCCAAATAGCCCCAATAAATCTGGCTACTGGCAAAAAGAACATGAGACATCCCATGTATTTTCTATTGATCGATCAAACCATGCCACTCACATAGCCTAGCCACCAGTGAGCTCTCCCTCTATGCCTCCATCCTCTTTCATAAAGACCACTACTTTCCGACCCCAAGCATCGGTCCGTTCTTCTTCATTTCTCCCATTGCATCCTTGGTCAAAAGAGCCCTCATTGAAGGTCTCAGATGGATGTTCTTTGATTCGGTGTGAAGCAATCCCTACCTAAAATTGTCAAGGCCAGTGATTTGGTCTTCCATGAGCCCACCGTTGAGGTTTAAATGGAGGAGATCAGTTCGAAGAAGATCCAGAAGATCATAGATGACATGATTGTACTCTTGTAGAAGGCCCCTAGTGTCAACCTTGCTGCTCCATAGATTGGTATTCCTTTGAGCGAAATGAGTTTAGTGAACATGGAATAGGTGCAAGTATTGATGCATAATAGTATGCTAGGGATTTAATTTCCCTGAAATCCATCCTCAATGATCTATACAAAAATTCCAAATCAAAGGCACTATTGGTAGCACCTGAAGGGTCCTTTAATGATCCATAGTGATATTCTCAGCTTTTAGATGATTTTGAACCTATTTTTCTCAATTCCCTAAGACATCATATATATATAATCTAGATGAAGATTATTATTCATAAAGAAATAAAGGAATACATTAGCTACACTCCTAAGAGTGAAATTGATGCATTAGACCATCGACCTTTTGATATGCTGGTAATAATTAATCCAAAGCTTCAAAAGAAGGGAAGCAAAACTTACTTTATTCTTTGAAAGATGTTTGAGCATTGATGAATTTAGAGCTATGGTAGAGCGGCATCTACAGGTGGAGGTGACGGGTCATGATCGTTCTGGTCAACCTATCAAAATTGTTTCTTCTGGATGGATGGCTTGCATATTACATCATGAGTTTGATCATCTGAATAGGACTATATATGTGGATAAGATTATTTTGAGAACATTCAGAAAAGTCAAGAATCTAGATTTACCTCATCCAGTAGGATGCCTAAAGCAAGTGTCTATGAGAAAGTGAGGAAACCATAGGAGAAAATAAAAGAATGATAGCTGAAGTATTGATCAACCCAACAAACACCTCAATATGGCTTTATTTCTTCCAAATGAAGCCACCTCTTGGTCGTAATCCACCGGACATTAGCTCCGATGAGGTATAATTAGGGATCGCATGTTTGATGTGTTGAATGTAAGCATCATTAGGATCCAACCTTTAGCCATGCACTTTACTTTTTAATCCTTTCTGAGTTTAGAGACAAAGTAAGACTATTCATTTTATGTGTTTGAAGTGAATAGTTTTGATTAGGCGAAATAGTGATTTGATTGCACTATCAACGATTAACTCATGTGCCATTTGATCTTTGATCGAATGATCATGTTTAATATAATATTTTATTTATTATTAAATTTAATCATATCTAAAAAATGGAGTTAATCAATCTTTAGAATAAAAAAAAAAGAAAGAAAGAATATGTGATCAAACAAATTCCAAAAAATGTACAATTTAAATTATCATAAAATTTAAGTAAAACTTTGTATAAAAAATTTAACTAAACCAATAACATTATAAATATTATAATCAAAATAAAAAGTCATTTGAACATAATTTACTAATGTTAATTATAAAAATCAATTCAATCCCTAATTATTATATATTGATCATAAAAGTCAAAAAAAAATTTAGTCATGAGACATATCCTTAGTATAATTAATTTAACTATTAATTCAATTGACTAAGCTTTATTTGATTAGTTATTCATATAAAATATTAAAATGATTTGGACTTCTTTCTAATTGTTTCCTATAATTTATTTCATTAAAAGATTGGATTTATGGAATATGATTGGGACCTCTTTCTAACCCATTCCTTAAATCCATTTCATTGGAGGATAATTAATCAATTTGGCAAATTAAGTAAGAGAAATTGATTAATTAATTAATTATTTCATTAATCAAATCAAAATTATAATCATATAATCTTCATTAATTAATTCATGGATAGATCTTTAGGTGTTTAATAGCCTAAAGAGAGTTAATGAAATTATGATTTACCCATATGTGTTAGAAAATCATTAAAGTAATTAATTAAGTTTCTTAATCTAATTAATCAATAATTGTGAACTAATTGCATTTGGCCCTTTCATTTCTTAGGATCATTGTAAGTTATTTTACATGCATATCATGTTGGTTCATAATAATTTAATAATTACTTTAACGTAACCGAGGTAAGAGTTAATTAGTGGATTTAATGCATATTACAACCTAATTAATCCATAAAATCCACTTAATTACATTTTAATAAACCAAATCAATTCACAAACATGGGAATGGGTTAGGATCAATAAAATTTCCTTCATTTCATTAGATCAAATCGAAACATAAAAGTTAGAAGTGACATAAGAAACGTTGATTTGCTTGAAATGTTTTTATTTGATATGATTTTCCTTAGGAATTATTTTAATTGAATGAAATCATGTGTTTATGTTTAGTTATTCCTCTCCATTCATATTAAATGTTGTATGTCATTTGATTCATGCATTCATATTTTGCAAAATTAACTAAATCAAATGGTTCCCTTTATGTCAAGCTTGCATGTGTTGATTTTATTTAATATAAGTGTGGCTATTATCGCTATTAAACTAAAGTTATTTTTGAAAGTTTAAAAGTGAACTACAACATTTGGAGTGATAATATTTATAAATATTTATAAGCTTGCATGTGTCTATCGCTTAGAACATGTGATATGGAGTTCTCTTTCTTTATTCTATATGAATTTACATAAAGTTTGAATGTTAACAAGTGTATAGTTCATTTGAAAAGGACACAACATTTGTTTGAATTCATTCCAATGTATTTCTATGTTAGAATTTAGATAGAACTTTAGCTCAATGTATAAATAATTCAAAAGAAAATATAATTTTGCATGATTTTCCATTCTTGTAGTCACTTGTACATTCATGTGTATTCAAGAATAGTGGATATATCTAGTCTGGACATTCTGGGGATGCAAGGCTTTAAGTAGCCCCAAGGAGGTCTTTACCTCACTCCCCTGGTATAACAATGGTGAAGTATCTACTTAAAACTTATATACACTTGTATGTGCATTTAGATAATGAATGAAAATCTTCTTTTCAACTTTAGCGCATATGTATAAAAAATTCAATTGAAAGAAATACAACTTTTACATGATTTTTAATTCTTGTAGTCACTTGTACATTCATGTGTATTCAAGAATAGTGGGTATATCCAGTTTGGACATTCCAGGGATGCAAGGCTTTAAGTAGCCATGAGGTCTTTACCTCTAGTTTAACAATGGTGAAGTATACACTTAAAACTTTTATACACTTGTATGTGCATTTAGCTAATGAATGAACATCTCCTTTTCAAGTTTATCTCACATGTATAAATAATTCAACTGAGAGAAATAAAAATTTTACATGATTATCCATTCTTGCAGTCACTTGTACATTCATGTGTATTCAAGAATAGTGGGTATATCTAGTGGACATTAGGGATGCAAGGCTTTAAGTAGCCCCAATGAGGTCTTTACCTCACTCCCTAGTTTAACAATGGCAAAGTATCACTTAAAACTTTTATACACTTGTATGTGCATTTAGCTAATGAATAAAATCTCATTTTCAACTTTAGTTCACATGTATAAATAATTCAATTGAAATAAATACAACTTGTGCATGATTTTCCATTCTTATAATCATTTGTACATTCATGTGTATTCGAGAATAGTGGGTATATCTAGTCTGGACATTTTGGGGATGCAAGGATTTAAGTTGCCCCAAGGAGGTCTTTATCTCATTCCCCTAGTTTAACAATGGCAAAGTATATGCTTAAAACTTTGATACACTTGTATGTGCATTTAGCTAATGAATTAAAATATCATTCTCTATAAATATACATGTCTACATTCATCATCTAAGTGTGCTAAAAATTATTGTATGTGCAGGTATATTTAGGATTAATATCATATGCATGTTACATGTGATGGAGAGGAATGATTAAACATATGCCATGTGATAGTAATTCAATTGAATTAATCTTAAGATACCTTTCATATTAAATAAGATTATTAAAAGTGAGACTGACCTTAGTTAAAATTTGTAATGAGTCATTCAAAAAAGAGAACTAAATCAAATTTACATGCTTTAGAAAGTAGCTTAAGGTAGGAATGAAAGAAGGAAATCCTCTTTTCTTCTCTTTATAAAATGTAGTTGCTAAGTGTAATCAAATGAATCAAAAGAAAACACAAATTAGAATTCTTAAATCAATTAAATAACTTCAAGTGAAACTAACCATTCATGTTAAATTAAATCCTTCTAAACTTAGAGAATTATAACTCTAATGCCTAGCAAGACATACCACACAAACCTTAACACACATTAGAATTAAGTTTCTACTTCTAGCTTTATGTTAGGGTGGTGCTTGGTATAATGTATATTTTGGTTTGTGATGTATTATTATAGGTTGGATGTTAGGGTGTATGCCTCGTAGACTGGATGGTAGGCCATGATTAGCCTAATCATATTTTTTTATAGGGGATTATATTTAAGGGGCCGATTAAAAATAAATATAAATGCTCTCTTTGCAGGTTGCTTAAGCCCCTAAGCATTATTCAAGTTAGGACAGGTGGGCTTGGTTACCCATGTGCAGGGTGCTAAGCCCTAATTATGATATATCTACTTGAGATTGTATGTATGTTTAACTAACCTCTATTTTGTAGGTGTAGTTAGATTTACTTTTTCTATTCTTAATGTAATTTTGAAATTAGGAATTATGACTAGTGCTATGGGGGATAAGGATGAGCATTGGCTAGAAGGCTTTGTCCTGGGAGGCCATGTGATGTCTTTGAGTGGAGCAAATTAAATCAAAGGAAAGAAATAAAGACATGAAGAATGAAGAATGAAGACCGCCCATAGCATTCATTCATTATAAGTTGTAATTATTATTTTGTAATTTTGGGTTGTATAAGGGTAGAGCTCGGCTACCCATCTTTTTTTTGAGGTGTATGGCGATACCCGACTACATCGGCCTTTTATTCTTTCATGATAGTTATAAAAATTGGTTGATGATTTGTCAAGGATGTGTACTAGAAATGACTTGATTTTCTTAGTTTCTTAAATGATTGATGTTTGAATGCGTGTCTAGATGCAATTAGGCTCTTAGAAAAAAATAAATCTTTTACCCAACTATAACTCATAAATAAAGTTTTAAATAATTCATAACCTCACATAAATCCTAGGCATTAAATCAAAATAATTAAAGATTTAGCTTGTTAGAATGTTGTATATCTCATCATGCATGCATATTGCTTCACTCTTGCTAAGAGAGGTTTCCATCCTTGCATGATAGGAAGGCTTGACCTTTGAGGGCCTCTCTGGTGGAAAACACCTCTTTCCCATTGATTTAGCTAATAATCTAACTTCACCATGCATATAGGCATACAAAATTCCAAAACCTTGTCAAAATGAAGTGTCCAAAATCAAATAAAATTTGAAAAGATTTGCATTTGTAGATTAAGTCATTACTCATACCACTCATGCTCTAATCTCTTAGGGAGTGGGTTTAAGAACTTTTGTCTCTTTCTAAATTAATAATATCCCAACTATCCTGCAAATGCATAAGACTTGCCTACATGATTTTAAAATCATAGGAGGAGTTAGTACCACTCAGGGGTTATAAGCCTGATGTGGTTTATTCTCTCTTATGGAGGTGAACCTTATGCCAATTTTTGCTTAGACTTAGGTCATGCTTTGGCTTATGCCAAAGCTCTCTAGATAGAGGGTCTGAGATTGCTATTTTTTTCAAGCTACTAGCATAAATCCTCACCTCTTAAGCATTTCCACAGCCTTGTGTTCTTGGATTATAAGTCTTAGCTTTCTAATAAAATATTAATTTCAATAAAACTAATCTCTTCAACTTTAAACATATATAGCTCAACCATAGGATAGATTGGAATGCTCACTAGTCTTCCTAACATCATGAGCATTTCCTGGTCATTACCTTTGGCATCAACAATAAGTCTTCTCCTTGAACAATCCCATTTAATTTTCTAGTATAAATAATCCTTTGATAGTCTAGCCTTA